>MQRK01177396.1:83682-97456 GCA_001938485.1 Girardia tigrina
GGAGGATAATGAGTAGCATCGAACAAAAAGATCCTTCTCGACTTCCATTGATTAAAACCTACCGAAGTCAAATTGAAAAAGAATTGAAAGAAGTTTGCGCTGATATAATAACCTTACTTAATGAGTTCTTGTTGGTGGCTGCAAATGGCGGGGAAGCTAAAGTGTTCTTAAAAATGAAAGGCGATTGCTACCGTTTTCTGTCCACCTCTCTGTCCAAAATATCGTGGAGACACGGATTCCCAACCATATTTTTTACTAATTAAAATAAATAAGATTTTATAAAATATATTTTATAGGTAACATTTCTACCAATTAAATTGAAATAAAGTTTACAAAATTAAGAATTCCAATTTTAATCACGAATCTAATATTAATAAATACGTATATCTATAAATATTAGTATAATATAATGTTTTCGGTTACTACAAATATATAAACACACATACATATAAATATGTACATATAATTATATTACAATGTATCCTATTGTCCTTTTGTTAAATTGGATTAGGAATTTGAAAATGAATGTTATACATTGTATTCTTTATACATCGTTGTTCCTTTGCTAATAAATAAAACCATTTCTTTCCATGATCGTATTTAATGCTTTCATTATAATGTAATTATTTTAAGCATTTGTAACAAAGGAGAAATCAGAGATGATATAAAGGCTCTTCACTGTAAGGACAAATACGAGTGTTACATTGGTGTATAAGACATTAAACTGTAGACTGTCTATTTTGCTTTTATTATTTCTTGTTCAACGAAAGCTTGAAATCTAACTTTACAGATTTTAACTAAATTAAGACAGTGTCTCAGAAGGAAGTGTTCGTAGAAGAAAATAAAATGTAATTCTAAATGACTTTTTAATGAAATATTTGTCTCATGATTTGAAGGGTAAAGTCCCTGGTTGTTATTATTATGTTTTAAAATATTCTTGCCACATTAAGAGACACCGGGAACTATTTTTTGATTTTTTTAAAAATTATGATAGGGAATTATTCAAAACTCAACAATGTTATATATATATATATATATAGTATATATTTAACTCATGATAGATACACAATTGATTTTCTTCTCAGTCTTGTTAAAACCCTTCATTGATGTTTCTGTTCAACCACTTCTTAATGAAATCGGTAGGTGACGTTGAATCAAAACGATTAATACATCATAAACTGTTTCATATGTACATAACAGTTCTCCACTAACAGATCAATAGTAATATCTAACAATAAATATAAATACAATAATATTGATGTAAATCTAACTAAATACTTGTATCTCATCATCATTGAAAGTTTTAGGCAGCAAGATGTTTTTAACATTTGAGGGGTTATAAAAATAATAGTATCATCACAATCTAAATTATATGGCTTCAGCATTAAGGAAAAATGTTCATGTTACGTGGTGCATTCAATAAGTAACGGATCTGAGGTAAAATAAGTAATAGCAAATTTTAGTATTTTGTGTGATTGAATAAATTAATATATGTTTTAATTTCAGTTATTGTTGCATTAAAATTTTTATTGCAAAATTTTCAATTTTCTTCAGTGCAATGATTTCAGACGTCGAATGTCGCAGGGTTATCAATTGCTTTGTATTGCAAAAGAAGACGTTCAGAGACGTGTTCACCAGATTCGTACCATACTTTTAGCGATGTACTATGTTTGGCTTCAAAGATATTGTGGGATGAGATGATAATCGAAAATAATAATCTTGTTAATTCGATTTTTATATTTTGTTTGAATATTCCGTTTATTGCGAAAAACGCGTTTTTTTCTATTTAATACAATTTAGGAACTTGTTAATCATTGTCATTCTCTTTAATAAGCTATCCGGGCTATGTTGAACATGAAAGTGATCCTCGATTGTCTCGAGAAATTCAATGGGAATCAATTATGGGAATTGTGGAAGAAGCAGTTCGTTTTATTGACGTCGATGCAGCAGATAAAGGATGTATTTGTATTGATGCCGTTCGTATTGAGTGGATCGGCCCTCAATATATACATGGAGATGTCAGAGATGCAACAAGCGAATATTGATGAAGTTTTTCGAGTATTGAATGCAGCGTTTGGTGTGAAACCGCGAGAGGCGTATCATAAATTGCAGTGTATTAAATATTTAGATTTCAGCACTATTGACGAATACGCTGCGGAAGTGTTGAAATTGGCAAAAACGGTCGACAATCTAGAAATCGCTGCATTTTTAGCCGGTTTACCAGCGGAAATCGCTTTGGAAATAGAGAAACGAGAAGTCCGAGAATGGAGTGAAATAGTGGAAGTGAGCCGGAAGTAAATTAGTATTGCAGAAAACACAACTCATACTTCAATTGTGAGTTTATACGATCGGGGGGGGGGGTAATAAATAGGCTGGAAGGACATAGTCGTAGCGGCGTTAGCGCGGATCAGAGTGTTAAAAAACCGTATGAAGCTGACGAAAAGGGCGTTCAAAAGACGGAAGAGGATCGTCCTAAAAGCCCTTCCAAGAGTAAAATAATATGTTTTAGATGACAAAGGAAGGGATATATTGCTAAATTCTGTCGGGCGGGAAACGTGAGCGAGGAGTCGTCAGCGTCAGCGGCTTCTCGGAGGGATTAAAGGCGCTTCCAGTTATTCGATGTATCGTCAATGGAAAAAACTGCAGAGCATTAGTGGATACCGGGTGTTCGCGATCGGTCTTGAAAAGATGCAATGTGGAAGGACCGTTGATGCAGAGGAATCGAGAGCAAGTTACTCTGGCTAATGGGTCTCGGGTGTTTGTGGGTATATTAATCATTGATCATTATGTGCAGCAATGATCAACGTGGATGATAAAGAGGTAATCGAAAATTGTATTGTAATGAATACGTTGCCGGAAAATTTGGATTTATTGTTGGGTGTTGATGTAATTCCGAAATTAGGAGGGATGGTGTTCCATAATGGAAGTGTAAAGTTTGGGCTGAGTTCCGATCTAGTAAATGTTTGTAGTTCGGGTCCAAGTGTCGAGTTGTCTGGGACTAGAATTACTGAAGAGGGAGGCACGAAGAAACATAATTTCAGGATTTGTTTCGACAAAGTGTATACAGTTTCTTGGGATTGGAAATCGGATGTCCCTGATCAGTTACCGGGGAGAAAAACCGTATTTAAGGAGTCAAAACCAAAAGACAAATCAGCGATGAATATTTTAAATAAATAGATGAAAAAGGGTACTTAAAAGAGTATGACGACAAGAAAATGGGCGCGTCAGTGGGGTCGATCCCCATTTATGGTATAGCCCAGTTGAATATGGATAAGATAAGACCCGTGTTCGATTTCAGGGAATTGAACAAATATATCCATGTTTACAGTGGTTCTTCAGACGTTTTTGTAGAAAAGTTACGTGAGTGGAGAAGGAAGAGTGACAATTTTGCAATTTTGGACTCATCTGATGCATACATGCAAATCCATGTTGATCCCGCCATGTGGCGTTTTCAGTCATGTGTTATCAACGGAAAAAAGTTCGCTTTAACACGGATGGGATTTGGTCTAAATACAGCCCCTACCATCATGATGGAAATTGTGAGAAAAGTCTTGTCGTCCGATCAAATGATTAACGCTGCCACTGGATCCTATGTTGATGATATTTTTGTAGATGAGTCCAAGGTTAATGCGGATGAAGTAAAATGTTGGTTCAATAAATTTGGGTTAGAGTGCAAACAGCCCGAGCGCGTAAATGATGTCAGAAAAGTAAGAGTTCTCGGAGTGGATGTCAAAAACATTGACGGGAGCATCATGTGGAACCGATCGAACCGACTTATCCGAATCGATGTCGTGGCAAGAGCTTTATTCTCTGTGTGGGCAACTCACTGGCATTTACCCCATTGCGTTATGGTTACGGTTGGCGTGTTCATTCCTCAAACGAACTTCGGTGGATGAATCTGTGGTTGAGAAGGTAAAATGGATTTGGGAAAGGGTAGAAGAAAATGACCCATGTCATGGCATGTGGAGCATCGGCGATTGTAAAGTGGGCACTTTGTGGTGTGATGGAAGCTCAATAGCGATTGGTGTTTTACATGAAGTTAATGGTAAAATTATCGAAGACAGGTCATGGTTGAGGAAAAAAGACGATTCAAGGCATATAAATATCGCTGAACTGGAGGCTTTCGTGAAAGGGCTTAATTTGTGCGCGAAATGGGAAATGACGGACAACACGATAAAGTGTGACAATAAATTAGTAGTCTCCTGGGTGAATGACGTGATCACAAGTAAATGTAGGTTGAATACGAGCGAATTTTCAGAATTGCTTATCAGACGGCGATTATCAATCATTAAGGAAATTTGTGATGATTTTAACATAATGATAAAGATGGAGTTTGTAGCGAGCAGTCTGAATAAAGCGGATGAGATGACTAGGATACCGAAGGTATTAACTAAAAATATATGCTGCGTTGCCACGACAAGTGAAATTGAGAGATTAGAAAACCTTCATAAGAAATGCCATTTGGGAGCGAAACGAATGAAATTTCTCTGTGGGATTGAAAACATTCAAGTAACAGATAAAGATATCACGAGCATGATTTCAAAATGTCAAAAGTGTCAGCCAATTGATCCCGCACCGGTAAAATGGAATCACGATTGCGTGGCAGTAAGGGAGAAGTGGTATGGATTGGCAATCGATGTGACAAAATACAATGACAGGAATTATTTATGATTAATCCATTGTGGAACATCCAGATTTGCTATTTGGAAAGAAATTGGTGACGAAAGTTCGTACTCCATCTCCACGGTAATAGATTCTATATGTTTTGAGCGCGGAGCCCCCAGCGAATTGTTAGTAGACAATTACACAACTTTTTACTCAAAGGAGTTTGTTGATGTTTGCAATCGATGTGGAGTAGAGTTAATTTATTAAGCAAGCAATCGACCTGGTGGGAACGGGATCGTTGAAAGAAACCATAGGACGATCAAAAGAATTGCGGCAAGATCAAACATTACAATTGCAGAAGCAGTATGGTGGTACAACAATACGCCGTCTGAGAACAAAGAACCACCGAGTTGGATGATATACAGTTATAAATGTATGAAACCCGTAAGCCATAAAAGTGACAATGTGATAGAGGGCAGTACAAAGGGTACAATGTATTGTGACTATCAATTAGTCTGGGTGAAACCAATGGGAAGCACAAGGTGCACGCAACAATAGTTAAAGGGTCAAGTATTAAAAATTATCATACTGTAAATATTTAGTGGATTGTAATGGGTCGAGGTTCCCTTGGCATGTTGCTGATTTACGACCGAGAAGAGTCGAATGCGAGAACGTGAAGAAAACAGCTTTGTCTTGGGACACAGAGTCAGAAGTCGATGAACCAGCGATTACCCACATGAAGCGTATGCGAAGAAGGCCTAAATACTTGGATGACAATATCGTAGATGGAGATTCGGGTACGGACGAATCTGGTGGGAATGTGGGATGAGATGATAATCAAAAATAATAATCTTGTTAATTCGATTTTTATATTTTGTTTGAATATTCCGTTTATTGCGAAAAATGCGTTTTTTTTCTATTTAATACAATTTAGGAACTTGTTATTCATTGTCATTCTCTATAACAGATATTTCAACAAATTCCAAGGGCATGAAAGATCCTCCCAGGAGAATTATAATGTAAATCTTTTTGAAAATCAACTGAAAATTATAAATGATTTGTTGGTTCAATAATGTGACGGGGGCCTTAGAAAATTTCATAATTATGTTCTTAAGTAAGTAAGAAAATTTCGACTTCAATCATTAATTTAATAAATATAGTACGCCGAACTAAGTTTTTTGTTTCTAAAAGTTCTTCCATCTTCTTTAACAATATATCTTTAGCGATTGGCCTTTACACGGAAAAAATGTTTGACTCTCTTTAAATATACAAAATTTATGTATTTTTGCACTGATTTATTCATATATGAAATCTTTTAATAGTTAATAATTTGGTCTAACAAGACATTTATTTATTTAGAAGAAATACCCAAAAGAAGAGGTCGTCGATGATATCTATGATGACGGAGGCGAGGACGTAATGTCGAGTGAAGAAGAAGTTATAAATGCAAAAAAAGCAAAAATAAAATATCAAATAAAATATCCTATCAAACCGAAGAATAACGATATTAAACCAAAAGAAGAGATTGAAGAAGATATTTACGATGAAGATGACAACAACATAAACAATGAAACTATTTCAGACTCGAATAGCATTTATGATGACGGTGAAGAGATTGATGTTCCGCCATGTAAACCAGTCCAAGAAAAACAAGAAATAAGTTTAAGAAAGTCTCCGAAATCCAGAAACCAAAACAAAGTCAAATCATTAACTAAAAATAGCTTACGACAATCAAAAATTGAAGATAGTATTTATGATAGTGCAGGAGATGATGAAGAGACAGAAATGCCATTAGAACCAACGGTTTCAGAAAAAGATAAAAAAGGTAATGATTCTTCCAAAAGCAAACCTTCTTCCGATAATTGTTCCGCCAGTAAGAAAACCGGAAGTGAAGTGACAGTGAATGCAGTCGATTCTGATGTGTATACAGACTGCGAAGAAGTCGATGAATCTTTGATGGTTGATGAAAATAGTACTAAGAAGGACAACTGTTCGAAAAATGTCTCCAAAAAGTCAACCAAGACCGTATCTAATAACAGTTCCAACAATATCGGTATATCTGATTTAAAAAAACATTTTTTCAATAAAACTAAATCTAAGCAAAAGGCTTCTTCTAATGGTAAAGAAAACTCGAAACAAAAAGAAAAAAAGCCAGAAAAGACAAAAGACCAAAAATCAAAGTTGAATTTGAAATTATTTAGAAAACGTTCATTGAGAGACGATGTATATGATGTAGATTATGTAGACGACGAAGAAATGTTGGGATATAGTGATAATGTTGAGGAACGAGTCCCGGAATCATCATCATCAGTCTCGAAAATCAAGGATAAATCTATTAATGATGATATGACATATGATTCTGATGACATCGAAATTGAAGAATATGCATCAGATCCGGAAGATGTGGACATTGAAGAGCCACCTGCAAGTAACCTGACATTCAAAAAAAGCACAACAACAGATAAATTATTATCGAAGACCAAATTTAGTGCGACTGAAGAAAATAACACAAACGAAAAGAAATCTAAGGAATCTACAAAATCATCTGAGCTTATGAAAAAGAAGGATGATAAGTTACAGAAGAATACAGATACATTTATTGAGGAATATCAAGATGACAATAACAATGAAAAGAATGTCAAGAAAACTAATATAAAAAACGTAAGCAATCTTAAAGATGCAGTAAAGGCAAATAATAAAGTTAATGATTTAAATACTCAAAATGATGCTGAGATTTATGATGAAGATTATGCCGCGGAATCGATTTCAGATGCAGAAGAAGTAAATCCTCTGGAAATAAAACCAAAATCAATAAAAAATTTTAATAATGCAAAACAGACTAATTTTCCAATATTTGCTAATAAAAATCCTAAAGATAAATCGGTCTATCACATTGGAAAAATTAGTTCGGATATTATGGGAAAGCAAAATAATATAATTTCGGGTTTAAAATTTACGTATCCAAACTTAAAAGCACCGGTAAATAAATGCAACCCTTCCAAGATAAGTAAAGAAGTTCTCGACACAGAAATTTATGATGACGATGAAGTTCCAAGTGGGATTAACGAGTCTCAGCAGGAAAAGTCCGTTCCGATTGAAGAGTTACAAATGAATGAGGTAATATTAGTAATAATAATATATTTTTAATCATCTCTACGGATCAATCGTCATAATCAAACTAAACTAATTTAATAAAATTTCTAACAGTTTTTGCAAACCAACTTATAAAAGAAATATGATGAAAGCTTTAATCTTCAGATTCTGGACGCTTTCATTTACGTACGTTAAATGTAAAGAATTTATCGATAATTTGATGGATTTGTTGTATATAAAAATGATTATTCCAAATCGATAGCTGACAAATTATCATTGGTTTAGTATTGGTTTCGTTTTGATTGTTCCCTACTCTGAGGGATTCAGAAAATTAAAAATCTTTAATGAAATATGATGAAAATAATTTATTAAATTAAAAAATTGTGTCGAAAAAAGATAGGAAGTTTGTTTAGTAGTAAATCTATCACGCCAACTGGTTTATGTTCCAATTTAGTTTATCAATATAAATATAATGAGTGTGATGCCATCGGAGAAACTTGTTGTGATCTCTGTAAACATATTAAATAAATAATACATATTTAGGAACATAATCGAAGGGAAAGTGATAGTAATGTTGCTTAACAAAGAAATAATTGTTTAAATGTAAAATTGATTTAAGTAATTTTAAGATTTTTTTGTTTACAATTTTACAATTTCTTGGAGAAATGATGTGGTAGGCATTATCGAATCCTTTGATCCTAAGATTAATGTGCAAATATCATCTTCTTAAACTTGATTGAAATTATATTTATGATTTATAAATCACGCAATGGTTACATAAACATTGCTTTGGTACATAAATGGGAATAAATCATTGTTAGTTTAGTCTGATGATGACGGCTGATCCGTCCAAATAATAAAACTAATAATAATAATAAAACATGTTAAAGATAACTTTTTTTACCAGACGGACGATCCTGTTATCAAAAAATTAATCAAGAAAAATCTCGAAAGCGCTAGAAAAACATTTAAAGTAACTTTTTATTATTATCATTTATAATTTATAATACAACTATTTTATATACGTACATTATATAATGAAACTGTCATATATAAGTCGTTCGTTTTTATACTAATTTTTGTGTACAGAACAGGCGGTTGTTTCCGTTAGAAGACATTTGACTTTAAGATTGCAATTATCATGAAATAATTAGCGATTTGAACCCTAATTTAACAGATAGTGAATTTAAAATTTAAGTTCACAAAAAGTTAATAAATAAAAACTTTTGAAAAAATAAATTTCCCGGAAAATATAGCAATAATCCCGGGATTCGGGAAAATTAATATACATCAATTTCCCGGCAAATTCCGGGATGTAACCTCTCCTGGAGTATTGTTAGACATAGGAATTTGGTTTATTTTTGTTGCATAGTCTGGGCCAAATAATTTATCACATGTATCCTTTATACAAGGTTTAAACAACACCCAGTTGATTGTATATGCCTTTTTTGATTTCGCTATATTATAGAATATATATTATTAAATAAATTATTTCTACTTATTTTAATTACAAAAATGAGTTTACGTTTTCAATATTCAAAAATTTAATTTCACCAAAAGCCCCTCACAAGTTTGACTAATTCAATTCAAGGAAGATTAGATTAGTTGGTTAAGGAGTATGAACAACATACAAGACATTAAGACTTGAAATATAAATAAAAATGTAAATATATTATTAAAATTGAAGTGTACATGCGTCTGTAAATGATACTAGAAAGCAGGTACAGGAACGTAAAAATTTGACCTTTAACGGTGGCACGCCAGGGTGGGCTTGGTCTTTATAGAGTTGGCCACTACATCTGTCAATTGAAAACCATATAAATGCAACTAACATTTAAATAATAAAAATTACCTTGAAGTGTTAACTATAAATTGAAAATGGATTGGCAACTGTGATGGATTATAAAGGAAATGAAACTTTTTGATTAATAAAATTAATTTTAATAAAATTGAATAATCAAATAAAAATAATAAATTTCATGTAAATTAAAACAATCTACGTTACATAAATTTTAAGATTTATTTGTATGTATATTTATATATGAATGTATATTTATATATGTATGTATATTTATATTTATAAATATATATATATATATATATATATATATATATATATATATTTATTATATATGAGTTTGGTAATCTAAATAAAATGTTCCACTTGAAATTAAAAATTCTAATTTCAATGATTCTTCAATCTAGAATTATGCTAACAGCAACAAATTTATTTGTACCATGAGAAGAATAAAATTGATTATTTTTAAGAACTGAATAAGACAAGAATATATAACAAAATAAATATTACATCCAATCCTCGAAGTGAGAAACTTGAAGTTAATTCTGAGTAATATTCCGAGATAGTTCTTCCATACATTAAACCTAAGACTTGCTTAAATAAGAAATAAAAAACGACCGAATAACTTTTAATCAATTAATTATATTAAATGTGCGAGTAATCCATTCTTATTTTCGAGTCCCCTTCCCTGAAACGAGTTTCTGTAGAGAAGAGACGAAAGAATCAAAATAATATTTTTGTGTTTCATTCTTCATTTTCTCAGATATTCCTTTTAGGGATTCAACATCGTCTTCTTTTTACCTTTGTTACGAAAGTTTATAGTTTATATTCTTTAAGAATAATTAATATTTGTTTATATTTATTAAATACTTTATTCTAAGAAAATTTAGAGGTTAAAAAGGTTAAATCTTTTAGTTTTCTAATTCAATTATACAATATTAGGCCAATAAATAAGCACCTCTATTCTATGATAACGGTCATTGCCAATAATCCAAGACAATTATGCTTCCGACAAAAGATCATTAATTAGTAATTACTTGGGCACGGATTTTATTGACACATCATTTTTTGAGACGTCTTCCAAGTGTATTGGTTGTATATGAACACGTATATGAAAAATTGCCCTAATCTTATTAAAATGTGTTGAAACATGTCCATATACAACCAAAAACACTTGGAAGACGTCTCAAAAAATGAAATGTCAATAAAATCCGCGCCCTAGTAATTACCGATTAATTACACCTAATAAACAACTACAGTAGAATCAATTGATAGGGTTTTTTTGGTAAACTTTAAATTTTTAAAAAATTTTAAATTGAAAATCATATTTACAGTTAAGATAAGTTAAAATAATGTTTTACTAATTAAGATGAATTTTTTAATAAGAATGAACTATTAAAGAAGTTTTCTATAAGTAAAAAAATAATTTTTAGAATAATTTAATTTTGGCAAACATGAATAAATGTAAACAATAGTTTAAGAAAATTAATTTATAATAGAAGTCACAAAATTATGATTAAAAAACAGATTGGGACTTAATTTTCGTAAAAAAAATTTTTTTAAAAAATCATTGTTTGTTAGAAATAAAATTTTGGTGTTAATGAATTCTAATTTTGATCAAGAACCCAACATTAATTATTAAGAATGTTTGTGAGATATGAATTACAGCATCTACAAAACATCAAAGTCAGGAAAGCAAGACACCATTTCTGAATTACGACCGCTTTTAAAGAGACGACCGCTTTTAAAGAGACGACCGCTTTTAAAGAGACGACCGCTTTTAAAGAGACGACCGCTTTTCACCATTTCTCTCCACGATTTACCAAAACAAAAAATCATAAATTCCGTGGCATGGCCTGTATTATTCTAGGAAATTATACAACTTAATAATAATAAAAGTAAAATAAATATAGATTTATCTTTTTTATTTATTAGTCAATAAAATTAAATATTCAGATATATAAAACATTCACATTTATTTATTATTAAAAAAACTGTACTGTAAGCTCATAAGTTTTCTTGATGTGATGAATATTTCGAATGTTGATGTTTTGTGTAGTGTTTGCATATTTAAATGTTGTGTGTTGATTTGGGATTGCGTCTCTCCTAATCAGATGGTTGATTAATATTTTAATTCTTATAATCTGAAACTAATTTATTCAAATTTTTAATTAATTATTATTGTATTTTAATTAATTTTATTTTAACCACTAAAATTTAAATATTTAAAATAAAATAATTCATTTCAAGTTAGTTCAGATTTTGGATAAGAATAAAACATTTATTGATGAATATGAGCGAAGGTATTGTTACGGATTGTCATAAAGATAAACCAAATTGTGATTGCAATAAATGTTGTTATAAATGTGTGAATTTTTTTAACACTTGTGATTGAGCATATTGCAATAATTACACCACCAATCCATATTTTGAGAAAGAACGTTTCCCATCAACAGATGAGATCAGCACTGTAATATAAACTTTAGCGTGTGCTGCTAAACAAGACAGTCTGTCATGTAGCTCACACCACAACGTAGTTACATCCAGTTAAAATTTTTAATAAAATGCTAAATCAAGATAAGCTTGCCATTCATATGACGCAGTCATCACTGTCTGCACCGACTTTACCTGATCAGAAAAATTATTCAATAAGAGAGGTATTTGTCGAGAATCAAATATGCTGATAGCTCTATAATTATGTCTATTGTCAGCTGTTTGATTCCTTCAATATATTCTTCAAATTTGGCTGCAACATTATAATTTTTAAAATTTATTAAATATTTATAAAAAACATTGCATTCATATGTAGTGCAGATAATATTATATTACACTCTAATTTAGCGGCAAGTCACAAAAACCATAAAATCTGAGGCGTTTCTATAAAACCCCTAAATTCAGCGGGCCCTAAATATGAGTGCTTAATGGGGAAAATGTTGATTTTCATAATACATCGAAAATCCATAATTTTTTTATCCTTAATTTGAATAACTTTTAAATGCCACTTTGTATGAATTTAAAATTACGTCCAATAAATATGCTAAGTAGTTCCTATTTACTATCGGTATTAAAATTACATAACCAATTATTGTGCAGTTTGCAGGTTTTTATAATGTCATTACTAATGACAAAAACAAAAAGTTAAATATTGCTTTAATTCGAGAAAAAATGGATTTTAAGGTTTGAAGCACCTAATGAAATTCACACAGACTGTGGTAAAACATTTGAATCTAAAATAATCAAAGAAATGACAAAATCAATGAATATACATATATGTTACTTAAGGCCATACCACCACAACTCAAATGGTATAGTAGAAAGACAGTTTCGAATCACAAGAGAATATCTAAACATATCCTTGCATATGAAATCAAGATCTAACCAGAGATAGAGTTCACATTAAAGGGGAGTTTTCAGAAAGCAATAGGTAAAACCCCGGCAGAAATCATATTCTAAAGAAAATATACTGACAAGGATGGCATAGTCGAGATATAAAGTTACAGTAACAGAAAAGTGAAGAATATTAAATCGAAACGTTGAAAAATTACAAAAATTCTTAACGAAGGAGAGTATGAGGAATTAATAAAAATTTTCAATTCGCAAAATAATTTTTTTGTGTGAAATTATGATTTCTAATCCTGACTCAAACAGCATAAAGATTAATGTCAATATAACTAACAATCTGAACTAATCTGGAACCTGAAAAATTTGGAAAAATATTCACAACGAATTTTATTGGTTAAAATTAAAATAAACAATAATTATTTAAAAATATTAATTTGCTTTATTTATTTAAAAATTTATTAATTTGAAATCACATTGACCTTTAAAAAAAATCAATTTGTCGATACATGTCACACATACCGCCATCGCTCCACGTATATAACAAATCACATCAATACATTTCAATCATTAAAAAAAACTGCGAATGTAGACAAAACACATTTCAATATGCCTATATAGCGCTGACCGAAATAATATCAATTAAAAAAAACTGATTTGCTTCTATACATGTCACAGATCTTGACAAGTGTGAGTACTGGTCACATGGAAACAAAGAAATCAATTAATGTCAATATAACTAACAATCTGAACTAATCTGGAACCTGAAAAATTTGGAAAAATATTCACAACGAATTTTATTGGTTAAAATTAAAATAAACTGTTATATTCTTAAATAAAAGATTAATAAAATGGATTATCAATATTTATTAACAAAAAACAATGTTTAAATAGTAATATTTAAACAACATATAAATTCCTATTTTTAATAATTTCTAT
>MQRK01177402.1:4102-16580 GCA_001938485.1 Girardia tigrina
TATATATATATATATATATATATATATATATATATATATATATAGAATTTTGAAGGTTTCCAGGTGGGTGTAACCTAAGAAAATGTGGGTGTACAGTATAACATTTATTTTTACTCAAAAATTGTTACATCGTACATGCACACTGGATTTAAAGGGCAAAGAATGTCTTATACTTATTAAATAAGTATACAATTATAAATGACCTTATGTAGGAGCGTGTGTGTGAGAGAAAGAGAGAGTGGGTGGAATAGCAGTGTGTATTTTTAATGAGCTCATGCTTTACTTATAAATAGCCAAATTTTTGGGTGTACATCTACAAAAGTTGGGTGCACATTGTACACTCAAAATGACCTTAAAAAATTCTATTTTTCTATTCAATCTCCTTGTTATATCAATATACTTGCTGCACCTTATTGGTATAAACTATATACTTAGGTATGTTGTTTTTGACGGTCCTGAAATCCGAAAGTTGATGAGTGATAATTAATTCATTGAAGTTATGTCACAGAAAAAATGCAATATTGCTTGCTATTTAAGAATACTTAGAACGACTTCTTTGAAAACCATAATTTAATGGGAGTATTAATGTATATAGTGAAACCATTTTTATTGTATCACGAGTGTACTTGTTTGTGTACCAATCCAGTTAAATGAGTATTGATGAATCATAATATGTTATTCCAGGTCATCATTTTCTATATGAGACATAGAAGAACTAATCAACTTTAAATTTTTACCTTAATTACAAATTAAAATTATCTTTAAGATATTTGGAAATTTACAAAATTGTTTTCCATTTCAGTCAGCCCTTCGAAGATAAATTCATCGATCAATTATTGTCTTATGATATAGCAAGTGCTGAATGGTTGGGAGCTGGTCTAAAGTTAGATATGAACGAGCTTTATAAATACACCGCCCAACTGTTGGTAAATGGAAACGCTCAGTTAGCAGAACATGTGGTCAAATCTAAAAAATCTGTGATATTAGAATATTTTGAATTGGCTTCAGTGAGTAATTTAACATTGTTTCAGTTAATTTTTTTCATTTGTTACACTTAATACATAATTGTTTTTCGTATCTGATACATATGATTATATTAAAAAAGTCCTTTGATACACATAAAAATATAAAAGTTGGAAAAAATTAAGTGAAATTTTAAAAATAGTGGTTATATTACAACATGATATTCCAGCTTATATAAATTCATATGACATTTTTACATGAAATTTTATTATTGCATCAAAATCGTGTCTATATATGAAAATTATTCAAAGATCTAATTGCTGTAAATAAAAATTAATGTTATTTTTATAAAAAGAACCGTTACGATTAAACAGTACCAAAACTTCACCCTATGAAGTACTACTACAGGCGACCTCGTGTGATATTTTTTATCACATATTACTCATTTAAAATAAAAAAAATCAGTCATCATTTCCATCTTTATTTGACGCCTCTGGATTTCCACTCGAGACAGCCTTCTTTTCAGTCTTATCATCCCGGCTGAAAATAAATGTAATTAGTGATCTTCTAATGTAAAAAATTAACCACAACGCGGAATATACTGTAAGATATTTATTTATATAAACGAAGATATATACTGGTGTATCATGAATGAAAAAATCTGTAATTTCCATTTTCAGTAGTCATAAAAAGTTGACCCGACATGTTTTGAATGTGTTGGGTATTACAATTAAATCTCTTTTCTATCTTTGTTAATATTAAACTACTAATTTGACTCCAAATCGACCAAAAGGTTTCTTACAACAATAATATATGAAGAATGAACACAATTCCTTTTAATAAACTTTATTTGCAAATAACAACTTGAGCACAAACTTAAATCGAAACTTTAACAATAAATCAATATTTTGAAACATACTCAATCAGCAGAAACCAATATCAATTTAGAACGAGCAATATCTGAAAAGTTATACTTAAATCTTTCTCATTTACAGGATACTAGATTAGTAAACAAGAATTAAAAAATACAAAAAGGATTACCATAAATCATAATGAAACTCAATGCTTTAATAGGGTCCGCAAATACAATTTTTGTCCGAAATTTTGTTGAATATAATACTGCAATAATAATTGTTTATATACTAGTTTTTCTAACCTTGAAAATTAGTTTGCTAAAACAAATCTAAAAATATTTACAAATATTATACAAATTTTATTAAAATAATGTAAATCGAAAATTATTGATTTTTTAACAGAGAATTATTTTTAATTAATTTTTTACAAAACTTTTTGATTAAAAATTTAAATTTATATTTTGAAAACCCAACAAATGTATTCAATAAAAATCAAGTAAAATCTTTTTTATTAATACCCCCGCCAATGAATCAAAGATTTGAACCCTATAATACCAAATATTCTCTGTATATTTTGCATGTTAAAGGGGATAAAAACAAAACAAATAGAAACTGTGAATAATTACAGTACAGATTGAGATATGTTATTCAAAGTTCGAATCCTGCTTAGAGGAATAAATAGGAATAGCTTTTCTAGAAAGAAGTCTAGCTCGGATATAGCCATCTCTTCGCATAGGACCATGTACAGCACTGGAGGCTTCCGTTACCAGTTTGACATGACGTTCAACAGTTTGAGAGTGACACGGAATATTCGGAAATTCGTACTTCTGAGATGTTTTTAAATATATTTGTTTCTGCATCAATATCTTCATCACTAATATTAGCTAGCAATGGAGGCTTTCCTCGTTCACAATCATCCTAATTCACCAGATCACAGTAGCTCTCAGCTTGAAAGTTTATTTAGGTACTATTTAAGTGACGTTCCTGATGATAGTCGTATATAAATACATTGACTGAATGTAAATTAGAGCAATTATATGGGCATTATAGCAGCAAACACTCACCAAAAAACAATTTTATCGGATGCGACGCCACTGAAAGTATATACCACCAAAAATTGAATTGGTGGGGGGTATAAACGCAGTTTAAACAAACTTTTTGTTGACATATATGAACAATATTAAACTTGCATCAACTTTTTATCACTATCGAAACACACCTTTTTGACAACTATACACCCTAATATATATATATATATATATATATATATATATGTATATTTCTTACTTTATTTTTTTTTACTTTTTTTCCTGTTTTCGTTGAAGGACCATCTATTACTCGGTCGCTTTAGCAAACGAAGAAAAAAGGCAATTAAACAAAAAAGAAGTAAATATTAAAGTAAAGAATATATAAATAAACCCAACTATAATAAGAATAGTTTTATAAGGAAAAGAAATTAAATTTTTAAAGAAAACAATAAAATTGAATTATTAGCATCATCATTAGTTTTTGAGTTTGTGAGGAATATTTCAAATGTGTATGGGATACATTGATTTTAGTATGCTGAATCTAGAATGGTAAATGTCCCACCCAGTTGGGAGATAATGTGCTATTATATATGTGATAACTGATTATGCGAACATCATTAAGATTTTGAAAAGCTAATATAATTTATATTATGATAACATTTAAATGTATGAAATAATTTAAGTAGACTAAATTTTATAAATAATTTCTAAAAAGTTATTAAATTTGGCATATTCAATATTTTAATTAAAAGAATTATTAAAAACCAAAAATGATGAAATAATAAATTTCCAATATTTTTAATAAATAGTTTAAGGAAATTAAAGAAAATAAATTTCAAAGATTACGATTTAGATAACTTATATTTAGAAATATTTCTTTAAAACAAAATTAAAACTTTTTCTCTTTAATTATATTTAATACATAGTTTTAATAAAGTTTAAATATCGAAGTAAAATAACAAAACGTAAAATTATTACCTCGATTCTAAGATTTCAAAATCAAAAAATGAAGAAAACTTGTTCGAATAAACATAATTTAAAGTTCAGAAAATTCATTTCACCAAATAGAATGCAGAATTGTGAACGATCTTCACTGAGCAATCACTGAGACAACTCGCATTGTTGTAATAATAAATGTTGTAACAATAATTGTGTCAGTGTTTCTAACACTTAAAATATTAGTTTTCGTTACATTATTAATATTTCTTTTGTTGATAAATATTCACTGTTAATCGGATGTGTTATGATACATCTTTCGCTGGTTGCCGATTATGCCTAATGTATAAAATATGTCAATTTTAACAATAATTAATGATTTGATAGAAAAATTTTGTGAACTTTCTTTGTTGTTTTAATCGGTACAAACTAGTTTTATGTGTATATCGATATTCAAAAGAGTTTTGTCTTGATATATTTGTTAATACAAAATACTTTCTTTGAGTATTAAGCAAATATATATCTTCATCTTGGACAAATCAATCCCAATTGAGATTTCCCGAATAAGAATAAC
Source organism: Girardia tigrina (assembly GCA_001938485.1). NCBI lineage: Eukaryota > Metazoa > Platyhelminthes > Tricladida > Dugesiidae > Girardia > Girardia tigrina. Next base: position 8,458 of record MQRK01177402.1, read on the forward strand.
ATTTTTACCATAAGAAAAATCATTTATTAAACATTAAGATTATGCGGTGTAAAAATCAAAATATCAGAATAATTAATATCTTTTCGCTTCTCTTTCTCTGACAACACTGAAGTTATAGAAATTGTTCATCATCATGAATTTTCTGACCTTTCTAATCATGAATGTCTTTCGGTTAACTGGTGATCTATTATCCAAATTTCCGACATTATAAATTTTCCAATTTACAATTTCACAGGTAGATAAAAAGTAAATACAGTACACAGATAAATAATGATTGTGTAGTATAAATAAAAAGTATAACATTTTTTGAAACAAGATAACCTTATAGGTTGAATTTCTCAAATTATATCACGCTTTCCTCAATATAAATTGTCAAACACTCTACTGTCGCTTTACAAATCATTTCGAAAAGAAATGTGATGTTTCTATGAGAAAAATATCATCACATTTTCTATTCATTCTTCATTTAAAAAAATCTCTCTCCACAATTATTTCTCAAGTTATTGAAAAGCTAAATGAGCAAGATTTTGACTATTATTATCTGTTATTGTATCAGTGACAATATTTTCCAAAAGACTACGGAAGTTCTACTCCAATAAAGAAAAGATTTTTTTACATTTATCTTTTTTCTGTCTTCCATCTGAATCATCTCAGTCTTCAAAAATCACTTAACAAACCTTTTGTATTGTGTCATAAAATTGTTCCCAGCACAGTGGTACTATTCTTCATTTAGTTGTGTAAACAGTTCTAAATCTATTTTTTGCTTTCTTTAGATAGGCTTTTTTATTTTTATGCTCTTCAAAGAACCTTTTAGCCTTTAAATGTATGTTTTGCAAATTTTCAAGCTTTATACAACCAAGAGTCTATATTCAAAAAATTTTCAAGAATAGCAATAGTTGTCATTATTCTGTAAAACTTGAATTTATATTATTCTTATAATTTGAAATATATCGTATTTAATATGTATCATTTAATTGTTAATTTTAATGTCATTTAATAAAATATATTAATTAAATATATTTCACAAAAGGCTCCCATAAAAATTGTGCTTGCTAGTGTTTCTCATATTTGGTCTCCTGAAAAATGTTTGTTGTATACTTTATCACAGTTAGTTCATATAAACAAAATGACCCCTTCCAATCGGATGTTTTTATCAAATGCGATTATTCCAATTTTTGCTCAAGTAATGAGTGATCCGTTTGACTCAATCGAAGGAACGGAAAAAAAGCGAAATAAATACCATGACAAATTTCGGTAAGGAAATGTTTTTTTGGAATGGAATATATATTTATAAATATTGTAAAATTAAAAATAAAACTTGTTAATGTATTATATTTGATTAAATACTATAAAATTATAATTACAAACTATAATGAGTTAGTTAATTTTCATTTTGCTGATCGAAATTGAATAATTTTAAGCAACGTATAGTATAATTTTTACAAATAAGAATTTGTGATTTTAAAATTTTAAATTATAAATTTTAGTAAATTCAATTTTTAAATTGAATTTTGAAATAAATTTTCGAAATAGAATTTCAATAAATAAGTTTCTAAAAAATATTTTTTTTAAAAATATAATAATTTTATGAAAATAAGATTATGGGAGTTTTTAAATAATTTTAATATTTTAAGTGACTTGGGATTGCACTTTTTAAATGATTTGAAAACCAAATGTTTTAAATAGTTTAAAATTAAATTTTATTTTTGAATATCCTAATTTCTTGCGTAACTCGCATCTTATAAATGTCAATAATTTCCATGAAATATTAAAATTATTACCCACATTTAACCCACAACCATTGTATAACAGGCACTTAAAATATTTTTTGTTGTTTGATAAATGATTTTTAAGTATGATTTTATTTGATAAAAATAAATCCAAATGCCATAAAAAATAAAAATTTGAAATTGTCAGAAATTTTTTTTTGCTTAAAAACATTTGAAAGATTTTAAAATTTCACCTAAAATTAAGTCGCATACTACGGAGTGTAAATTAAATTAGTCACATATGCAATTGCAATGTCAAATATTCTTCGACGCAATGGGCATTTCATAGAGATGGAAGATGCCCATGGATCCGCAGACTAAAGCGGATCGAGATGCAGGAAGAATAAACACCAATGGACTCCATACTGAATTTGGATGAACCAGACGGTTTGGAGCATCCCTAAATAGATGCAGGAGTCTAGAACTTCGATCCGGTAGTCCTCGACGAGTGGTTCAACTCATACTCATATAAAGTTGATCAACTTGAGGAAGAGGACAATTATGAATCATCTTCAGAGGATGAAGTATAAGGTATAGGATAAAAGTAGGTGAAACGATCACCCAAACCAGTGGTACCGTGGGTGGCCACATGAAAAGAACCCCGGTAAAAATCAAGGCATGGCTCAACAGTTGAAAGTATTAGAGAAACTATTAGAGAAATTATTATAGATGAAAGTATTATAGAAAAAATGTCTTACCTGTGATACCGCGATCATGAAATTTAGTGATAATTGTTGAGAATTTAAAAATAAATATAACTGAATTGAAATTGGGCAGTTTGTTTGTAAAAAAGTCTTTGATTGATTTATTCGTTTGCAAATAATTTTGTGAGAATTTTTATGGAATAATATAAAATTATTGATCGTTAAAATCTTCGGAGAAATTTTTGTTGACTTTCACTGTGCGATTTAAACAGAGGACTCGATTTAAAATCAAGTAGTTTGAAAAATAAATATTGAAAAAGAAATCGGATTAAAGAAAAATTTAATTGGGACGATGTACCGAAACTCGAATATGTCAATTGGGTCGGTGGATATTTTACCGACAAAATCCACGGAGAAATTAGAGGATGGCGAGCGCCATTGAAAACTGATAGTAATCTCGGGAACACTCTCCACAGAAATGAGAATAAATTTATAATTTTCCCACCACCCAAACACCCATAACCAACGCCACCACGCTGCCACTATGCACACCCTGCTAAGATTACCATTATTATTATTATATTATTACAGTGGAAACCGCATGAAGTCACATTTTTAATTGGGTCCCCTGAGTGGGAGTATATGGAGGTTCCACTGTATAATAATTATTGTTTTCGTGGTTAATTTTATTATTATTATCATTAACATATTAATACAATGACATTGAACTGTATGATTTAATTATGATATATTCTTTCACCAAGCTATTGAGTCTCGGTGTCAAATTTTCAGGCATTGGATTATCAAATTTAAGAACAACATAGCCGAATATTGTTAAAGTTTCAAAACTCTGCATTAAAAAATAGTTGTAGAAGGTTATTAAAATTAAAACAATGAGTAATACCAACATTAAAATTTTGTTTTGATGAAATTTTTGTATAATTTCTTGTATAACAAAGCGGAAGATTTTTCTGAAATGACTTAAAATTAAAATAGTAGTAGTGTAATATAGTATTTATTATATTAATGTTTATTGTATATACTCATAAACACTCTTATTTAGACGATTTGTTGTTGGTAACTTCTTTTTTAACGATTTAAAAGCAGCAAAAATAATGTTTCAATTTGGATTGATCGATGAAGCATTTTTTATTGCTAAAGTATTTTTCTCTCAATTTGCTATAATATTTTATATTTACTTTGTAAAAGGAAAAAGGATGTGTATTGGATCTTTTTAATTTTATAATTGAAAACGGTTACAGTACTAAATGGTTCGATCACTTTCCCGACTTGTTGACTAGAGGAAGATTCATGTTTTATGATATAGGTAAGTTTTAATTAGATCGTATATTTTTATAAAAATTATTTCAGTCTGGCTATGTTAACGGGAGTTATTTAATTTAATTATATTCAATTTATCTTCTTTTACACTAATTTAAAAACTTAATCAAATAGTCAATGACCGCGATTGGGTACACTGGATCCCGTCCCATCTCGGAAATTAAACAACCATCGGCTGCGTTAGTACTTATATGGGTGACCAATGGGGAATACGCGGGGCTATTGACTATTCAGGTCGGGTCAGGCCAGCATACATGCAGGTACCATGTAAACATGTTCTAACTGTCCCATGGTCGGATGATTCAGAACTAAACCGGCTCCCTCCCCCAGAGCAACCTGGTAAAGGGTGGATGAGCTCCTTTGAGCAAACTACCGTCCATACTTGCATAAAAGATAGACACCACTAGGTTACTTGCCTACTGATACACTCAAAAAATATGCAAAAACCAAGCCACAAATCGCTTGTGCATAATTGGGTGCACCCACAGCCGAACGGATAAGGTCCAAAAAAGTTTTAAAGTAACTTGCATTTATAAATCTTTATCTGTTTTTAATCAACTTTTTGAGACCATCTTTTCACTGTTCTTCTGTCTTATGTTTTATAATTACAGGAGAATTATGCTAATATGATTTTTCTTAATTAAAATTATTAAAATTTTATTTTTCTTCATTTAGATAATGTCTTAAACAGTATCGGTCTTGTTGAATTAGAAATTATTGCTCGTAATGAACCAAAGTTTATCAAGTCCCTTGCCGAATTTGTCTGCAGCATCGGTTCTGATACAAAAGTATCTATTTCCTATACATTTTCTTTTCAAACGATCAGCCATTTATGTGCAGTATTTAATCCATATGGATGTATAATTGATACTTTATTTCGAATTTATGCATCTACAAATTCTCCGGATTTTCAATCGTCTATAAACAGAAATTCGGACGTTTCAAAGTTTAATAAAAATATAGTTAATTCGACTGATTCCATGATAAGTGCTGGTAGATTTTCGGAAACATTAAAAATTCGGAGAGAAATTGGACCAGAAATATTAACCTATTGTTTACTCGTTTCCTATAAAGATAATAAAATCCAAGATGTGAAGAACTATATTTATTTCATACATATATATGATTTCATTAATTCTTCATATGATAAACAAGATTCGAACACCAAAAGGAAATTGAGTGAAACTGAAAAGGTTTATTATATGTTATATATATTTTAAGAATAATTTCATATTTTAAGTTATTTATGCTATTCTATTATTTATATTTTAATTTTTAATGTTATACAGCTCGCGACAAAATAAATAGCTAAAAGTACATTTGATAATGATGTTTTCTCTTACATAAACAATGACTTATAGAAACAAAGCCATAATGTTAATACATTATGTACTGTCTGCACTCCAGGATATATAGGTCAAATGAGTACTCTGATATATAAGAGAAACGGCAGTAGTTTAAATTCATTTATTATTTTCAAAGACATGCAACAATCGAGAACGACTTCGCATACTTTATGAAGGAGGCATTCACAATGCTATGGATTTGCATTGACTGACAAACATTCCTCTGTGTACATTATACAACATCATGACCCGTTTGCAAGCAGCAGCAAGCTCAGGACGACGATCAGACAAAGGACGACCACCATCCCTGGATGTAAATGATGCCAGAATCGTGTCTGCGTTTAGTTACATCCTTTATGGTCGGCACAAAACATTGCAAACAAAATATCAGAGAAAGAAGGTCCTTCTGTCTTCAGCCGAACCATTCAGCGCTATCTGAAAGCTAGTGGCTATCGGAAATTGATGCCAAAACGTGTTCCTAAACTAACGCCACTGCATAAGGACAAATGAGTCCAATTCTGCCAAGTATCAGGAGAAAAGCTTTGAAAACATTTTTATAACCTATGAATCTGCCTTCTGCATCCATCGATACAGAGCAAAGCAGTGTTCCAAGAGTGGTCATCCCCGAAAACCAGCCCCAAAGTTTGAATCTTAAATCCTTGCATGAGAAGGGAACATCTTACAGTGTGCAACACCTCTTAATATCATTAAAGGAACCCTAAACAGTGAGAAATATTGTCAGTTGCTGCAGGAAACTTTTTTACCTCTATCTAATGAACTTTATCCGGAGGTATAAGTGCTGCATCAAGATAAGGCAAACTACCACACCTTATATTTTACCCAACGGTGGCTAAGGGATCACGGTATTGCCTTATTGTAATGACCACCAAAGAGCCCCGACCTCTCACCGATTGTAAATATCTGGCCAATCACGAAGGATCGTTTGGAGAAGAGAGTGCCATTCTCTCATGCCGTTTAGAAGGATAAAATTGTAAAGGAATGGTCATCCATCAGTGATGACTTACGTGGTAGTTTAATTAACTCTATAAATACACGCTTTGAGCTGTGTATTGAGGCTGATGGAGATGTTATAAAATATTAATAAATTACTATTTTGTAGTCTGATTTGGGTTCTTGTCTTTGCATTTTCTCGGATGGAAAAATTTTATAAAGCTTCTGTAATACAATGAAAAATATATTTGCCAGTTATTTTATCGCGAGCTGGATTCTAAATTCTCGTCAAATCTTTTTTCGGTTCGATTTCGCTCCACCAAATGTCATGGTTCAAAGGCTTCCAACACAACTTTCTTTTCTCATTAACTATTATGTTTACTAGTGAGATTTGATTATGCTCTGAGTCAATTTTAATCCAAACCACTCCTTTAGTGTCCCAAAACATACTGAGCATGTTAATTTTTCGATAAGATGGTCCTGAGCGGACCATTTTCAATGACTTTCCTTTTAAAACATTCATTCATTCTGTAATATTGTTAAGAAAAGTACGCCCAAGAGCATCAAACATGGTCAAATTTTTACATCTCACACATCAGGTAAGTTATAAATTGAAACGAAAAACTTGAGCTCTTTTCTGACTTCAATGCATTCCAGTATCTTCTTCACAACATTTTGACATTGTATTTACTTGAAAGCTCTCTCTGAATGACTTATCTCTCTTTAAAAATTTGTTTTAAATCTTACGATTTCCCTTCGGGAATAACTTGATACTGTCCACTTCTGTTTCATCAAACACACTATTCCTGCTAAAGGAAAATTCTCAAATCTTTGATATGGTCTTGACATGGTTCTTTACTTTCATGTATTTCTTGAGCTGATGCACGATCTCATTTTTTAAAGTCTTTTACAAAAGAAAAAATGAAAAAACTCCTAAATTTTACTGGTTGATACATGCTATCCAAAACTGCAATAGATATTGAAATTAAGCATTCACAACATTAAATAGACTTGATATTATTTACCTATTTATAGGTATAAATATTACCGTATTACTTCGATTTAACGCCGCCCTCGATTTAACGTTGCATCCTTATGCGATAGTTTATAATAAACGCCGCCTTTTTATGATTTTTTCTCTTTTTAAAAAAAATCGTTCACTTGCCTTTAAATTAGAAAATCTTGAAAATTATATTTGTGACGAAAAAAATATTTATACCGTATTACTTCGATTTAACGCCGCACCTTCAAATCAACATTTGAAATAAACGCCGCGGTGTTAAATCGAAGTAATACGGTAATTGTGCTATAATAACAATTCGATCAATTTAATGATTTTATTTGTATAAAAAACTAGGAACCTTTTACCCACGCCACGTGTCTCAATAAGAATGTCTTAAAATTATCTTGTTTCTGATAATAGTTTTTAATTTTTTCCTGAAATAATCGGATTGATAGGTGATGGATATGGGGTTTAGCACTGGGTATAAAATTGCATATAAAAGATTATACAGCCGATTTACTTTTTTGATTTTAGCGGTGCTGCACTGATGTTTATGAAATTCTTATTTTGTTTTGGCTAGCAGTTTTCAACTTACATAAACATTTTAATCAGATTAAAGTTATATATTTAGTGCTGTGTCAATAATATGCCCTATGATATAACAAGAAGCATTGTTTTCATTATCCAGTGAGCTCAAAATATGATAAGAACTATATTTTCTAGCGTACCTGAATGAACCCATGATTCATTACCATGCAACCCCACTATCATTATCATTTTAATTATTATCCAATAAGTTTTGAGTGAATATTTTATTTAAATATTTATTTCTCCATTTTCTGAAAAAGTAATGAGAATTAAACCATTAATCAATTTCGTGTTGAATGCAAATGTACAAAAGTTTTGACAAAGATTGTCTTGAGGACAATCAAAATTGTTGTTTAAATAAAAATATAATAATATCATACCAAAAAAATTTTTGGTGTACAAGCTTTTATAATTTGTCATATATTTGCGGTTCTGTATCTATTTCACCCACTTCCCACATTTTTTGACTGAATTATCAAAG
>MQRK01177402.1:17053-28787 GCA_001938485.1 Girardia tigrina
TATTGTCATCTAGAATACATCACTCCTGAAAATTTCAAGTCACCAGCACAACGGGAAGTGGGTGAAATTTCGATCGCAAGATTTGATCCATACAGACAAACAAACAAACAAACAAACAAATGAAACGTAATAAAAGCTTGTAAAAAATCAAATTGGTGTTCTTAATAATCTCAATAAATTTTGTAATAGTGCAAAGTTGTTTTTGTGTCAAAATAACACAAGAATATCTCTAAAATATTTCTTTCAATTCAAATTTATTTATACATTTGTATCTTAATCATTCAAATCATAACAATTCAACAATTGGAGACAATTTGATTCGATTTTTTTTCAAATAATAATATTTTTTTTATATTTATTTAGTAAATAAATTTTAATTTTCCAGTCCAAGAGTATAAGTCCATTTAATGCAGATTCAAGCTTTATTTCTTGGAACACAAAATTCAAGCTGAAGCGAAACATATTATCGCCATTTTGGACGAAGAATGTGAAGTCAAAACTTCTCTATTTGAGAGACGAATTATGTGTTTCGATAACGGTTTTAGACATCGATTTGTTTGATGACGGGAATGAAGATAATTCCGTAATGGATACAATACTTTATAAAATAAATAGAAAATTGGAAGAAAAAATAAAACCCAAAACTTCTTTTTCTGAAACCAAGCCTAGTCAAAAATGTCAAATAAAATTATTGGGATTCAATAAAGAAAATTCCAACCGTATTCTCTTACTTCCGAAGAATATTGAAACAGGAAAAGAAATAATTCGACAAGTTTCTCTAGGCAAAAATCATGTGCTTATTTTGACGGAATCTGGCGCACTTTATGGGGCAGGATCTAATCACTATGGTCAACTGGGTTTTGCCAATCATATTCTGAAACAGAGTGTCAGTACCGGTAGACAGCAATGTCTGACTATTATCAATCCTTTATTAATAAACGTTGATCTTTATGACGATGAAATAATATTATCTGTCACAACCGGAGATTATCATAGTGGAATTATTGTTGTTTCTACAGCTAGCAAAAAACAAATAAGTCATATTTTTACTTGGGGTTGGGGAGTACATGGACAACTGGGACATGGTGATACTAACGATCAAAACTTTCCTAAAAGGTTGATATGGAATTACAATGACGTTTTAGATTTTAACAAACAAGATTTTGAAGAATTTCCAATAGAGATGTCAATGGGATGTTATCATAGTGTTATGTTAACTAATAAAGTTAGAATTTATTACTTATTCTAAGTTATAATTCTCAGTGTACATAGGGGAGAGTATATACTTTCGGCAACAACAGTTTTGGTCAACTTGGAGAAGTTGGTTTACAAAAATCACTCAGTGCAATTCATGTTAAAAGTTTGCCAGAAAATGTAACACATATTGATACCAAATATTTTCATACGGTTGGTTAAGAAATTCTAATTATTTAAATTTTTAATTTTGTTGAAAAATTGTAATAGGAAAAATATTAAACTTATAATAAGTTTGTAGTGACATTATGATAGTTAAAAAGTATTATTTTTATAAATCAAAAAACTTACTGAAATCAATTTGTTGCGCCATTTGGTTCATTTTGAACCAATTGAAATTCAATTTAAAATGGGCTTACAAAATTTGGCAATCAAATTCTACTAGGGTTGACCAAAAAGTCATTGCGTTTTTGAGTACGTCCTAATAAAAAGCTTGAAAATATAAAACGATGTGATAAAATTTAAATTCAATTATATATTCTGAAACCTTAATTTTTAGACTATGTTTATACAAAATATTAATTGATGTTGTTTTAATTTATTACTTTACCGTCAATTCGAAATGGAAAATCAAAATGAGCATATTCGTCATGTTTTGTTGCATTATTTTCGCAAAGGGAAAACCGATGTGCAAGTTCATAAGAAGATATGTTTTGTATATGGTAGTGACTCCATAAAACTTCGACAGTGTCAATACTGGTTTTCTAAATTTCGTTCTGAAAAATTTCATCTGAAAGATGCACTACTCTCCGGTCGACCAGTTGAAGTTGATGGTGACAAAATAACATCACTGATCAAATCTAATCCACATATGACGACAAGAGAAGTTGCAGAGACTCTGGAAATATCAAATTCAAGTGTTGGAAGTCATTTCAAGAAACTTGGATTCGTCAGTAAACTCGATATGTGGTTACCACATGAACTGAAAGAAATTCATTTGGTGAAACGTATAGACATTTGTGATTCCCTTTTGAAGCGAGAACAAAGTGATTCATTTTTGAAGTTTTTGATTACGGGTGACGAAAAATGGATTGTTTACAACAATGTGGAACGCCGGCGATCATGGACAAAACGTGGTGAGTCTGCCAAAACGATGTCAAAAGCAGAAATTCACCAAAAGAAGGTTATGCTTTCCGTCTGGTGGGATTTTAAAGGAATTGTGTTTTTTGAACTCTTTCCGAGGAATGAAACCATCAATTCAGACAGATATTGTGGTCAGCTGGAGAAATTGGTTCATTCAATTCAACAGGAACGTTCTGAATTGCAAATCGTAAAGGAGTTGTAATTCAGCATGATAATGCAAGACCGCATACAAGTTTGACCACTCGCCAGAAACTCTTATCACTGGGTTGGGAGGTTTTGCTGCACCCACCGTATTCTCCAGGCTTGGCCCCATCGGATTTTAACTTATTTAGAATTTAGACTGCAGAATTCCTTAAACAGAAAAACATTCGCCAGTTCCTAGACGGCTTTTTTGCTGACAAAGGCAAAGGTTTTTATGAATCAGGAATAATGAAGCTACCGGAAAGGTGGAAGAAAGTGATTGAAAATAATGGACAGTATATCGTGTAAAAATATTTGTGCATCCATGTCATTTTTTGATAATAAATATTTTAGTAAAAAACCGCAATGACTTTTTGGCCAATTCAATAGGTCTGATGGTATAAAAATGAAACGAAACAATTTTATTCAGATTTCATTCCTTTATTCAAAGTATTCTTTTCCTGATTAAATACACTCTTACAGCTACTAAATCGAGTGATTTAAGTGCCTTCTTGATCTCTTTTTTCTGTATTGCCTCTAAGATGCACGTTTCGATCTGGTTAAAAATTTGAGTGTAATAGGTGCTACACCACATACATCGGGACGGTTCATCATCTCTGTAAACGGGTTTTTGAGCATGGAAAATTAAGTGGTAGTAGTAATATTGCTGAGCATAAAAAAGACTGTAAAACTTCTTTCTTTTGGATCTTAGCTGTGTGACAGTGAGTGCACGCTGTAAGGCACAAACCGTCACCACTCCTCTCAATTTGTAGCTGCTCTTTCATAATTGCTTTCATAACAATTCTCTCAAGAAGAAGTTTTAACAGCGTTGGTAATAGAATTTAACCTTGTCTTACTGATAAAATAAATAATTTAAAAGTATTATGCAGCAATTTCAAAAAATATTTGGAAAGAGTCCCACATGAAGCACTAATAATTAAAGCAATAATCCAGCAATGAATGCCCAATCAAGTGACTCATCAACTCATCAAGTGACTCAAAGTTTTTGTGTTAAACAGTTATTACATAATTAATTGGATGGTTATGATGGTTATTCTGTCGAAATATTTTACGTTAATAAAATGGCGTTTTTAATTTATAAAAACAAAATTTTCTTTTCTATAATAAGTATGTAAATCTGTTTTAGATAATTAATAAGTTTTTAAAACTTATTTCTTAATATTATTTTTTTTGTTTACAACTAATCCGAACTAGACAATTTTTCTATTATTTGACACAGATTATCCATTCATATATTAGGTTTTGGAATTAATTCGTATTTTATGAAAGATTGTGTGAGTATTATATTTTTATTTTGCCTTCAGAAACAAATTTATCTTAAATTAGCTATTAATAAGTATTGTTTTAATAACTCATCTTACTATTAATTGTTAGTAACACCAACTTACAATTATTTAAATTAGTCTAAAGTTAAACCAAATAAAGTGTTTTTGTGCGAAATTTTACTACATTACTTTCATATGAATATAACTGCTACGGAAAGCAATCAGATTTTATAAAAAGTTGATTATGAGCAACCTTTAGCTGATCAAACGTTTATGAAGTTTTTTTACGAGATTCAAGAGCGGTGATTTTGACTTGCAAGACAAGGAACGATTTGGATAACCAAAAATTTTCGAAATAAAGAATTTTAGACATTACTGAAAGATAACTCATCTCAAACGCTTTAAGAGTTGTCCACATCATTGAGAGTTAACTTTTCAACAGTAGGAAAACGAATTAAAGATCTAGGAATGATCTAATAGAAAGAAAATTCGGTCCCATACGATTTAAAAGCTAGGGACTTTGAAAAGCGTATTTGGATTTGGGACTTTCCGCTTCAACGATACAAAAGAAAAAAATAATTTACATGTGATTGTTACTGACGATGAAAAGTGAATATAATATGATAATCCCAGGCGTAGGAAATCATGGGTTAAGCCCGAAATCAATCGTCATGAGTACCAAAACATAATGTAGTGATCCTACCTTTTTGTATCAAAATCTTCATATTTATATTAGGATTTATTAGATATTATTTATATTGTATTATTAGTTATATATTTATTTATATAATTATTAGCTATTAGTAATGGATTTAAAACAATCTATATTACTAACGGATAACAAAAATTAAAAAAATCAAATTGAATTATTAATGAATACAAAGCCGTTGGTTGTCTTGGACTGACTAGCTTTATTAAACGAAAATATTCCTTTCAATTGGTTCGGACGAATTCGATAATTTTTTGTATCATCGACTATCAAAAGATGTGGATTTAAAAATAACGTAAACCATACCAAAGAAGAAACTTTTCCCTTCAGTCTTCATTTCAATTCCATAATCCCAACTTCCGAATAACGAAACAAAAATCAAATCAAAACTAACACAGAATATCAAATATTTCGTTTTATATTATCATCAGATATTATTTTGCAACCATAAATAAATGTGATCATAAACGCCAACATTTAAAGTAACTTACCGTTTTTTTTAAAGAAACCGACTAATTCTTGTCTCTTTCTCGGGATCAATAGAAATACCACCCTTCTAATCCTTCCTTAATAAGTTAAGTAATTTGAGTTAATAAAAGGTTAATGGTATTTATCTTGTTATTTATATTCATCATTACAAATGCCTTCATTACATAAGTTATTTTGTCTTTGATGTCACTTTAACACATAAAATGCGTTGATCTAAGCTCCATCGTTGCATTTAGTGGGATGAACAGGGTGTGTTTTTTATGAAGTTCTAAATTTAAATGAAACCTACAGTGGATGCACTTGAGTCGAGCATTGAAGGAGAAACGGCCGGAATAGATCGAAAGGCACGACAAAATTATTTTTCTGCACTACAATGTTGGATAGCATGTCTCAGAACTAATGAAAACGTACCAGGAAATACTGAAATAGAAAGTCATGATCAACCGTTCGTAGTCTCCAGATATTGATTTTTTGGATTATCATCTGTTCCGGTCGATGTCTCATGGTTTCTCATTGAAAAGCATCTTACGACGAATGTCAAAATTGGATTGATTCATTGTGTGTATGTAACTACAAAGCGTTTTTAGACGGGGTATTCATATCCTACCTGAAAGATGGGAAAAAGTAGCAGCAAACATGGACAATATTTACATTTAAAATAAATAAATCGTTTACGAAAAATAAATCATTTTCTATCTCTCGAAAAACGCTTCGAAATAATTCCAACACCTAATTAATGTTTTTTTACCACCGGTACACTGGTTTACAGTAATTTTCAAATAGGAAGACTACAACATAATCAGTGTCCTGCTGACTCGCTTTTTTATGATGAGAAATGAAATGTTACAGTGTATCGTATAAAGGGTTAAGTGTCTTTATTATCAATACTAAGTAGTAATATTTGGTAGTTTTTGGAACGATTAGATTTTATTTTAGAATGATTTACTTCTATATCATTCTCCATAAATTTCAATGGTATTCAAATATAATTTTATTTAGGTATAATAATTGATTGAATTCTTTTGATTTTTACCGTAATTTTGACCTATGAACTCATTAAAATCGTGCGGACATAGTTCAAGTGCTCCGTTCTTTTTTTTAATATTTACGCTAAAATTTGTCAAGAGTTGCCCAGAAATAAATATTCTTCTGAAATTCTCTTCGATTCATTATTTATGAATTAACTAGAGTATAGAAACATTAAAATAAGTATTAATATTACTGTAAATTAATATTATTATTAAGTTTGTAAATTTGACATAAATTAATTAAGCCTGAGGTAAAGCATACTAATACAGGCGGTATATTATTGCTAATCCAATCTGCATTAACGGCGGAGTAAATATTTTTCCGTAATATTCCTAGTTAACTTTATCTTAAATCAATGTCGTTAAGATAGTTTGATTTTGAATTTCATAATTAATTTATTCATTTTTTTATTAAATTTCGGAAAATAAACATAATAGATAATACTGAAATTGGAATCAATGACATTAAAAAAAGTTAAATAAAAATTTCCATTCTTTTTAATCATTTTAAACCTTCGATCTTTCATTAATTTATGTTTTGACTCCCAAATGTTGTGATGTTTTTTTATTCGACTTTCCATAGTCTTTTAATTTGTTGAATATCAAAAGACCGATTCAGAAAAAAAGTGTTTAATATTCCAAGTTTTTTTCCAAGTATAAAATTTTATAAATTATTTGGTGAATTGAAAATTTAAACTAACTCCTCATAATGCTTGTTAATTAACGAAACCTCTTTATAGAATTTTATTCCAAAATTTGTATTTATTAAAATGAATAAAATTACCAAAAATTAACTTCAATTTTATTTTTTTATTGAATTTATTTCTAATTGTTAAGGCATGTTGCACTTCTTCCAATGAAATTTATGCATGGGGCATTCATCCAAATCTATGGCAGAATGCTTTTAATAATCACAAATCTCAAGATTGTATTTCTACACCTGAAAAAATTGACACGGATCATTTGCTCGACAACGAAATCATTAGTCAGGTCAGGTTTCAAAAATGTATATTATTTAAAAAAATAATTTTACTGCAAAAATATTTGTAAAAAATAACAAATATTAATACAATTAAATAGTCAACACAAAGATTATATAAAAAAATAAGTGAGCAACAATAAAAATAAATATATGTAGAAAAGAATGCTTAAATATTACTTAAAATTGAAAATTTTATGAGACATTATCATAGGTACCTTATTAGGTTGTGTAGAAAATAATGGCAATTTTATGATCGATCAATCTCTACAATAGAAAAGATATCCTTTTTTGAGGTGTATTTTGAGCTTCTTTGAAAGAAAAATGATTCATTTCTTAAATGGATTGTAACATGTTATGAAATGTGAATTATAGTAATGGTTTGGTGACCTATGCCAATACTGATTCACTACAACTTCCTAAATCCTGGATAAAGAAAAAAAGAAATCACCAGAGGGACGAGTTGCACCAAATATTGTAATGCCATTCACTTCTTTATACTCTTTATTGTTACATAAAAACGAAGATTTTGTTGTGTTTCAAATGTTTTTTAATTATATGAATTCAATCAATTTTAAAAATAAATTCCGAATAGTTGAAGAAATACAAATTGCTTTATTATTCTTAGACCTTTGTTTAAAAGAAAATCTAATTACTATGAAACTGAAATATTCACGAAGATCTCTGAAAATGGGTTGAATCTTAACGCCCGTTTTAATCTTTGATTCTAGGTAATTGAGCTATATAATTAAATATTTAATATATCGATCTTAATCTCTTTCATTATCATTTATAAAACTGTTGAAAGTATTGATAAAATAACAAACTTATCAAATAGTAATGTTTGTTAATTACATATATTGAAAAATTGACTCATCAAACATTAGATAAAGTTTAAAATAAATCAACTAAAGCACTGTTACACAGCCTTTTAAGTATATGTCACAAAATTCATGAAGAAAACTTTAAAGACCACCTGATATTTGTTGACCTTAAACAACACTGTAAATTCAAATTTTGAATTAGAAACTAATATTTTATAACAAAATATAACATATATTTATTTCAATTCAAGTAGATAATCATGTAAAAATTAAATTTTAAGTGACTTCATTGGCTTTGGTATTTTCTATATAGGGATAACTTTCAATAAATTTATTTAATTAATCAAGTTTTCATTCCACTACCAGACCTGGCTCACTGCGATGCACCATTTTCGAACCATATAGAAAAATGAGCGTTGTCAAGGAGTCCTCTCTGACCCGATGATCGCCAACTGTCAACCCGGATATATTTTGATTCACTATATTACTTATATTACTTTATCCAGTGTGAATCTCAGTTTAGTGAGTTTAATTTCAGAGTGTAGTAAATTCCTCCAAACATTAAAATTTTAATATTTGATTTGAAATCTTGAATTGTATATGTTTATCACTCATTCAAAATTTGATGGACATGAAACTTGAAAACATGCCTCGGATCACCAAAATTTCTATATGAAATCTATGTATATAGTTACGCATCACTAAAATAAAGCTAATATTTGTTATTACAATATAATATAAGTACAGTGAAAGCCGCTTATAATGGCCACATCCGTCCAACCAGATTTTTTAAAATAATTTTTTAAACAATTTAAATTTTGATCAGCGAACTAAAAAAACAATTAACTTCTCATAGACAACTTTAGTATAGTGGCCAGTCGGTTATAGTGGCCAAATCTGGCTGGACGGATGTGACTACTATAAATGGCTTTCACTGTATCCTCATCCAATAATATTCGTACATACAAAATTGTTAATTATAACCCGTTTGAATCAATGTATATCAGTTAATTCATTTTGAAAAATGTGATTCAAAGTACTATGAATTAAAATCATTTATCAATCTTAAAAGTTTTGAATATGTTTAGTAATAAATTTCAAACAGTTCTCGGTTTGAATTCCTATCTCGTTTACAAATATACTTGTAATGGGTGTAACGCCACATAAATTGTAGTGATCTTCCGTCATCTCTACAAACTTAACTGAACAGAATTTAAATTGTAAAATGAAAGCAGAAGAAAAGGATTCTCCAGTTCTGTGTAATCAATTTTAAAATTATTTGGAGAGGAGCTTGTGTAGCTTTATTAATAAAATATATGGATCAGGAAATTATTATTCTAATTTAAAACCTAACTTCTGTGTTTAACATCGTTAAATAGACCCTTATGACATTACTAATAGAAAATTCATTACTTTAATTTATACGCTGCAAACTAATGTGAATTTAATCCGAAGATGACACGCAATATACCAAAATTGCCTACAAAAATAAATTTTAAAAATAGGTTATTTTACTGATTATTCATCGTTTTTTAAAGTTTTATTAGTAGTTATAAATTATAACTTATAATTCAATAATACAGGGGTTCTCATTGAAATTCAACAACATTTCATTGAAACTCGACAAAATTGGAGGAGTCAAAAATAAAATTATTAAAAATAAAGTAATGAATTTGAAATCATAAAAAAATACAGAGATAGGATGTAAAAACTACAAATATATTGTTTATTTTTTAGCCGAATATAAAAAAATCCATTAATACTCAGTAAATTAGATTTGGTATTATATAACGACATTTCTTTACGATTGTTAAATTCTTCAGCAGTTTAAATATTTTAAAATGAGAGAAACCAAAACAACATCGAATGAAAATCGACAAATAATTATTGCATCCTATTTAAAAGGAAATTCAGCCAAGAATATCGCGGAAGTAATGGACTTGAAGAGAACAACGGTACAAACGACAATTTCAAAATATTTAAGTCCTGGCAAAATAAATTCAGAAAAGATTGAAAATGGCACAAGAGCTAAACTTTCAGATAATAAGAAGGCTCAAATAATGGAGTGGGTTAGAGAAGATTGTACTCGATCTTTAAAAGATTTTTTGAATGTGGTCCAAAATAAATTTGATATCTCTGTTTCTCGATCAACAATTCACAGGATACTGAAAGGATTCAATTTTACATTCAAGAGATTAAGTTTGGTTCCAGTCAAAAGAAATAACGAAACTACTACAAGCCTTAGAAGAAACTACTCTCTATCTTTTTTTAAACAAATCAAATTCTTATAACGAAAATCAGATATTTTTTATCGATGAAGTCGGTTTTTCTTTAGCAATGAAAACAAATTTTGGAAGATCAGAAAGAGATACATCTGCCAACAAAATTGTCGCTTCAGTGAGATCTCGTAACTGATCGATTTGTTGCACAATGACAAAAAAATGAAATTATATATTATTCATCGCAAAATTATGCATTCAACACCGACACATTCTATGATTTCATAAGAAATCTGGTTGAAAATCTCATACAAAAATATTGTATCTGGAGTTTTTGTCATGGATAATGTAAGGTTTCATCATGCAGCAATTATTAAAGAATTAGTCGAAGAAAGAGGATTTGAACTACTATATCTTCCTCCATATTCACCTTTCCATAATCCGATCGAAAACATATTTTCAAAGTAGAAGAATATAGTTAAAAGATCTAACTCAAGAAGCAAAAATGAACTCCTCGAAACAATAAGAAATGGTTCGCAGTCAATCTCAGCCACGGACTGTAGAGGATTTTGGAGGAACATGTTTTCTTACATTCTTAAATCTGTGAATAATGAAATAATAAATAATTGAACTTTTGAATTTGTATTGTTTAAATTTTATATTATTTTTTTACCAAATATTCTTTATTTTCTAATTTTTTTATAAATAGAACAATATGATTATATTTTTATTCATTTATATTTTATTCATAAATTTTTTAAAAAAAATTATTTCAAATCCTTTACTTTATTTTTAATTATTTTATTTTTGACTTGTTTCAATTTCAATTTTGTCGAGTTTCAATGAAAAGTTGTCGAGTTTCAATGAAACGTTGTCGAATTTCAATGAATAACCCTGTAATAATAACGATGATGATAAAAACTGTAAAAAATTTTGTCTAAAATTTTTTACACTTCAAGATACTATTTGAATCGTATAAAATATATCCACCCTTAATGTATGGAAATTTTATGAAGTATTTTATGAAAATATTAGTAATTTAATTTATATTTTTTTTATTTATTTGTCATGATAATGTCTTTATAATTTCAAGTAAAGAGTTATAAACATGACCATTATAGATCAGTTGTGGATCCAGTCACACTACAATACTTACAGAAAGTAAACTAGTTTATTCTTTTGGATCCAATATTTGGGGGCAACTTGGATTAGGCAATCGAAAAGATATAGTATATTTTAACCTAAAAGTATTCTGGTTTTAATTTAAATAAATATTTAGAACAAACTTGTAGAAGTTAAACTACCAAATCAAATCAGTTATATCTCATCCGATGACGGACTAACAATCGCCATGAATGTTTCCGAAAAATACACCAAACTTTTTGTTTGGGGTCGCTGTAGTCATTCTTTAGTAAGATATATTTTTGTTAGATATAATTTTTAAAAACAAGAGAATCATACCGCTATGCCTAAATAACTAATACATGTTAACTAATATAATGATCTGACGGCCTCCTTTGGTAAAAATGTGAACAGGCTATCTGCTGAATGCAGATTGGAAGAGACATAATGGGTACTTATTGGTGTGATTTGAAGAAATTCTTTTTTAATTTATGGTACCTTCACAAACCTACGCAAATATATATATATATATATATATATATATATATATATATATATATA
>MQRK01177438.1:11895-22557 GCA_001938485.1 Girardia tigrina
AAACAATCACAGTGGAGAGGTACTGTCATGAAATTGATGAAATGCATAAAAAATTGAAAACCCTTTGTCCGGGATTGGTCAATCGAAAAAGTCCCATCCTTCTTCATGATAACGCTAGAACTCATATTTCAAAAGTGATTCTTCAAAAGCTTAATGAGTTGGACTATGAAACCCTGCTTCATCCACCATATTCACCAGACCTCTTGCCAACGGACTTCTACTTTTTCAGACATTTGTACAACTTCCTGCGTGAAAAAAATTTCAAAAACCAAAATGATGCTCAAAATGCCTTCCAAGAATTCGTCGCTTCGAGAACCGATGCATTTTATGCTGATGGAATAAAACATCTTGTTTCTCATTGGCAAAAATATATTGATGCCAACGGTTCATACTTTGATTAATAAACTTTCGTTTCTGTGAATTTGCACGTCTTTGAAGTTTGTGTCCCAAAACCGCCATTATTTTTCGACCAACCTAATATTATTTTGATTGAATTTCAATCAGTAGATTTTGTTGGGTTGTATTGAGCTTGTTGGCTCAATTATTTTGTTCTTTGGTTGTTTCTTTTTATTTCTTTTTTTAGTATAACATGATTCTTGGTTCCAATCACAGATAACTGACAATGTCACTAAAACAATTCTCCGCTTAAATACCAGTCAACATACGATATTAATTCCTAATTTTTATATCGATCTTTTTTTAATTTTTATCAACTTAATAATTATTTGACGAATAATTATCTTCGTTTAGAAACTAATTAAATATTTTTATACATGGTTGTCTGAAGGTCAACCATTTGGAGGTGCCAGGTTAAAGAATTGCTCCCCAAATTGTACTGGTCCCGAGCTACTTACTGATGTCATAAGATAACTTTACAGTTCTCAGATTTATATTGGTTAAGGTTTCATAAGGAAATATATATTTTAGGGATACTAATTCCAGGTCTTTTGGTCTATTAAGTCAATTTTTTGTCTAAGTCTTATGGTTTTTTATATATAAATAGATGCATTTGTGTCAGTAAAGAATAAACTGTTTTTTGTACATTCAATCCATGTTGATATAAGAGCAATAAATGCTTAGGGAGTACAATAGTGGCTTTTTAAAGAAATTTTCACTGGTGGGCACAAGTAAACTGGAATGGTCATATGCCGAAATACAGTAAATCTTTTGTCTTGGTAAATATAAATCTTTAATAATATTCTTTAACGTCTTATCATTTAAACAAATTTAAAATACAATTTAATTATTACAAAAATAATTTATACTTTAAATTTAAAATAATTTTTATTTATTTTAAGAAAATATTATTAAAATATTATTTATGAAATATTAGTTTAATTTTAAAGTGATTAATTAAATTTTAATAATTGATTAAACAACCCGACGTTTTAAAATATTGAAATATCGATCTTCCATCTGGGTGGGAGAAACACAATCCTAAAACAACATACCAAACAACACACAATAAACACCATTCAAAAATATTCCTCACAATTTATAAATCTTATTTATTTATTTTCATTATTATTTATTAATTATTATATTTTTTATATTTTCTTAATTTATATCCTTAACTAATTCAAATTTTTATTTATTTAAATATTTTTAGTAACTTTCAATTTAATATTTTCCTAAAAGCCAAATTATTTTAATTGATTAATTAATTGATTTTAATTAATGTAAAATTATAAATTAAGATTTAAATAAATTTTAAATAATTTCTATTATTATTTAATTTTTAGTTATAATTAATTATTAACTACTGTCCGATTTTCGATAAAATAAAATTCGAAAATTGATCAATGGTCCGAATTATATTTTATTTTTTTCTATCGCTTATTTAAAGTTTTATTTATAAAATAATTAAAATAAATTATTTTTTATATTATTATTGTTATATTTTTAGTTTAAAAATATTCTTACTCAAATTTTAAAATTTTATTTATAGTAAATGATAATATAAATATACATTTTTAATTATAATAATTATTCTTATTATTAATAATAATATTTAAATTTGATACATTATTTATCAATCAATAAATTATTTACATAATCAAAATTCAACAAATGTTCGTTTACGACAATTTAATTAATAAATTTATTTACATTATATATCGGATGTCGTAAATATATAATTGTCAATTATCCACCAATCATTTCAATATAAATAATTTTTAAATAATTTTATTTAATTAAAAAATTGTATTATTTTAAATATATAAATCAAATATTCATTTTAATTAAAAAAAATATAAATTATATTTATCAATTTTAAAGATTTTTATCGAAAACAATTTTTTAAAAATTATTTTCATTTAATTTTCAAATTAATAATAATAAATTAATTTTAACAAAATTTAATTTAATTAATTCCATTCCGCAAACCAATCAGAATCACTCATCGTTTACGGTCGACTGAATAAATATCTAAATCAACTCGAAAATAATTCATTTAATAAAAGATAAATGATAGAAAAAAAATCCGAAAGAAAACAGAATAATGCAAGTATAATAAATCACCGAATTTTATATTAATAATCGAACAAATTTATATTATTTTAACAAAGCTGCTTCAACCGACTTTCAAATCAAACATATACACACAAACACGCAATCGCATACGATTGTCTTTGACAACGCAGTTTTTCGAATCACGCACACATTTATATATACACACACACATATATATATATATGTATACACACACTGAGAGAGACAGAGCGACACAAGCGGCGCACATCTAACGGGCACGCTGCATTATCGCGGTGCATTGAAGTGGATTCCTTGGTTAGCAGTGGTTATTGTAGTCGAATAAGCAGTGCGATAATAATAATAACAGTAATAATAATAATAATATCAACAGCGCACAATGCCACGCATTCACATGATATATCCGAACAATTCGAGTGGTGACTTTTTATCTGAAATAGTCGAATAAGAACTGATAATTCTCAATCAACCACTTTACAGTGCGTTAATGATTATTTTTATGTATACCTTATTGTTATAAGTGACCTTCTCTGTTAGATCTTCGACACAATTCCAGTTAGGCATAAACGACAAATGACATCCACCCAACACCAGAACTTAAACCAACAGTTTTCATATCAAATCCTCAACAGTAACTCTTCCTCGATTTCCAATTCCAACAATTCCTCAATGCTTTATCCAATCGAAAGTGAAAGTAAGTTCCGCCGACTCCTTCCATCGATTCCACGTTTTTTGATCTTTGGTTTTTTATTAACTTTCTTAAGAACGAATTCTGTCAAAATAACCAATTTGCGCAGTTGACCGGTATTTAAAAATGTCACACAGTGTGCCCCCTTGCTAGAAATCCAAAGTACACGATTCAGACTTTGCTTATTAAATTTCTGGACTTTGTGAACTGCTAGCACTAGGCAAAGCCAGTATGAAATATACCTTTAAATAGTATTTCAGGAATTTGACCTTTCGCTGAACTATGGCTGTACATTGAACCTTTTCCGAAACATCTGTCAATTGTTTCTACATATTTTATTAATTATATTTTATGTTTCAGTGGCTCAGCAGCACGAGATCTACGCCGCCAATGTCTCCGTACCGGAAGGAATGGAGAACAATCAGTTATGTTTGATCTGCAGTGACAAAGCCACAGGTTCTTTATCAACGAGTTTGATGAATCGAAAATTAAAGAAATTCTTTTCGTAAAAAATATAGGAAAACATTATGGAGCTTTTTCGTGTGATGGATGTAAAGGATTCTTTCGAAGGTCGGTCCGGAAGAAAAACAATTACACATGTCAGTATAATAGAAATTGTAAAATGGATAAAGACAAACGAAACCAATGCCGATATTGTCGACTGAAGAAGTGCATTCTGGTAGGAATGAAAAGAGCAGGTGGGATTATATTTTTTGTCATTATATATTATATATTATGGAATATATACAAATCTATATACAAGGGATAAAAAGAAATCGACCCGTTTTGAGATAATGCTCCCATCATTATACAGGAACGAGTAATAATTATTTGTAAAGTTTTTTTGTAATTTATTATTTGTTTCCGCATAACGTGTGGATTGACCTGATGATGGGATTATTACCTCGAAACGCGTCGTCTTCTTTTGACCCATATAATTAAGAATTATATTTATATTTACTTAATAATATTTTTTTTAATAATTTCACTATTTAACAAAATTAATAATAACTAATTATGTTAAATTTTTAATACAAATAAATAAATAATATTTAATTTATTTTTTTTAAAAAATAGAATTTTAATTATTTTTGTATTTTTTTTTATTTTAATAATTTTAATTTATTATTATTATTTATATTATATTTATTTTTTTTTCAAAAAAAATGAAAGTTATCTTTATCAATTCGTTCCTTTTACTTTAATCATTGAACAAAAAATCTTGTTGCTATGAGCAGATTAGTTCAGGTACACATGTTTATTAATTAAACCAGACTCAGTTGAAGTTGATGATGAATATGATGGAATGAGCATTGATAGCGGTCGGTGAAGTGCGCATACAGATACATGTTTATATACGATTATATATATAACTATACATATGTATATAGTATTATCAGCAACTAGATTATATACATATATAGAATATTGTATATTTGTATACATTCGAAGCGCATGTCAAGCCGATATACGTATGAATCACTGTACCAATAGATAAGACTGTCACCGATATCCAAATGTAATTCGCTTGCTTATTAAAAATAATAATAAAATTTATTAATCAAAATTATTTGTTATCTTATCTTTTTTTTCTTTATTTCAATTAACACTAATGCGATATTCTCTCTCTTTCTCTCGATTTTTTACTCTATTTTTATTGTTGTTAGCTGTTCAAAACGAGCGAGATCGGATCAGTACGCGACGGTCGTCGTTCGACGATATTCCTCCCAACGTTATATTATCAATCTCCCAACTGATGCAGGCTGAACAGAGAGTAATCATTTATAATTATAATTATTAACGAAATTCGCATAATCAACAAATAATATTTAATTGTTTTTGGTGTTATTTTTTTCTCTGAAGGTCGGGATGCAAAAACCTCCGAATCCTCAAGATTACATCCACCGCCTGGCGGATGTTCCTGACGTTTGCGAGTCGATGAAAAACCAGCTGTTTCTGTTGGTAAACTGGGCGAAAACTTTGCCATGTTTCTCCCAACTCAATTTGAATGATCAGGTAAATCTGGTTTGAAACGTTTTTGTCAAATCGTTACATTTTCCGATGTAGATTTCCCTGTTAAAGGCTCACGCGGGGGAAATCCTCATTCTCGGCGTTATCAGACGATCCTTTCAACTGGATGAGGATGACGTTTTGTTGCTGGGAAATAATCTTATCATCAGTCGCAACTCAAACGATAAACACTTCGCCGAAATTGCGAGCCACATTCTCGACGATTTATTTATCCCGTTGAGGGAACTGCAGCTGGACGATGCGGAATTCGCGTGCTTGAAGGCCATTGTGTTTTTTGACCCAAGTAAGACCGATTTTCTTGGCGACAGAAGTTCTTGACGACGCTTTTTTTAGAAATTAATTATTTATAACAACGAGTTTAAATATTATAAAATAATTGTTTTATGAACAGATTCACATCCTTTTTTGATGGTTAACGTAGAGACGTTTAAACTTTTATTGACTTCCTTGTCCGTTATAAGGAGAGAGTTACTTGCTAGAGCTACAAGTTTCAAGAACCAAGTCGGATATATGTGTATATTAATATACTATTTTTTAACTTCACTAAACATTGTTTAACATTGAATAAAATACCAAAAAGTATTGACAAATATTTAAGAGTAAACTTAACAAATTATATGGGTAAAGAGGATGTTCAAAATGTCCACATTTATTGTTAGAAAAGCGAGTGACAAATATTTCTTCGTAACTTCAGTTCGTTTCAGATCTTCGCATTATTATTTTCCGTGTCAAATGCTTCGGAGTTTTGTTTCATAAACGTATCCCCTCATACGATGCCAGATGTTGTAGCTATGGATCTTAAAGGTCACCCAAGATTACCTCTACCTCCAAAACTTGTGATTGTTCACTTACTTCTTACATATTTATATTTGCCAAAAAAAATGTTCAACGATTTTTAACCGCTCTATAATCCGATTGAGCTAAAATTTTGCCAAAATTTGTAATATGGATGGCAATACATGAATCAATTAATTAATCATTTTTTCAAAAAAAAATAATAATTTGCTACTGTCAACTTATTTATCCTATATTTATAAATTAAATAGAAAAAAAATATAATTCCAATTTGTTTTTTTTTCGATATTTATAAAAACTTAATGAGTTTTCGATATTTTTTTGTAATAAATACATTTTAGGATTCCTTGTTCATTATAGTTTATTTGGTTATATCTTTGCAATGGAGAATTTTCATAACAAATTTATTAATTTTCTGGATTTGGGTATTGCACTATTCTGTAGTTTTTCTCGTGTTGAAAAACAACGTTTAGTAGATTGAGATGAGGAAGAGGCTCTCCGAAGACCGTGCTATTCAAATCGGTAAGCGACATTAAATTATTCTTTCAAAGAAAAGTGGACCGAATATTTCAGGATTCCACTGTGAGTCCATAATTGCACCGAAATTATACGCATTAAAATTCTCCTCTTAAGCGGCCGGTTATTTTGTCACCCTATCTCAATCGGACAACTAGTCTGAGTTGTAGACCCGAAATATCGACTCCAAATCAATTAAATTGTTGCAAATCGAGAATATGTTAATCGATTTTGGAGTGAATGTTATTCACATAAAGCATTACTTAAAAAACATTTTTCTAATAGTCATAATACAATTCTTTTTTTTTAATTAAATCGACGTCCAGTCCATACGATGATGGTATATTTAATACTTAACAACGCTTGGGCCAGGTAACTTTTGGACATCTCTGTATTTTTGTCATAGGAGTAATAAGAAGACATTGATCTTGATGAATATTGTAAAAGGAATTAAGAACGTCAATTTTATAACAATTTATTACCCCATTTAGAGAGGTCGAATGCTCTTTAGGTTAATGTTGTCCCGTCCAGTGAGACTAACTTAAAATGTATTTTTTTAAATATTTTTTACAATTTTTAAAGATTTTTTAATTTTATTTATAAGTTTATTAAACTTTCAAAAACCTGATAAATATTGTTAGAGTTTTTAATCATTTTTCCTTCTATTTTGAGTCACCTCTCCATTTGTATCCATCTTGTAAGTGAATCATTTCGGAAAATTAAGATTAAATTGAAATAAAGTATTTTAATGAACATTTTATTAGAAATAGAATATTTTTATATCCAATGAGTAAATTAAAATGATACAATTTTCAATGTTTATTACTTAAAACAGTTAAAATGTGTATTTGAAATCGAATAAAATACAACTGATACATTGCAGGAGTCAGTGAGTCTGGCAAAGAGTTCGTCAGACGATGTCGGTATCAAATACAAATGGATCTGATGAACCACATGAACGATAAACAGTACCATAAACCCGGCCGGTTCGGAGAACTTCTTCTCACCATTCCCGACCTAAGACTTGTAACACAGCTCATGGTGAAGAAGGTAGAATTCATGAAGATGACCGGTTTGGCTGAGATCGACAGCTTATTATCAGAGACTTTGCTGGGTTAGTTTCAATGTCTTATACTTCAGAAGGATTTCTAAATTTTCATTTACTCAGGAGATAATCCCAGTAGTCTCTTCGAAGTTGACAATGCCACAGATGGAAATAATAATCCCAACGAAATAGATATGCGACATATCAACACATTACAATCGCCATCACTGAACTCTTACCATAACATCTGTAGTCTCCCTCCATTCATGCCCAGCGACATCCTTCTCGACATCAACAATCAGAACATATCACCAGAAGTGGCATCAAATATATGGAAATCATATTTACCGAATTCCTCATCAATGCCTTCTGGCAATATCTATCGTGCATTTGTAAATCAAGGTAAATCCATGTTAAAAATATATAGAGGTATAAAGGTTGATTCGACATTAGGAGCCGAAATAATACCCCAAAGTCAGCAAGATCAGCGCAACTTCAGTATGATTATCAACAGTGATGGGATGATGCTGAAAAACGAAAGTGTCGGAGTTCCATCATTGTTTTCATGTGTAAATGATTCGATCAATTTATATCAGCATTCCTCTCAAGATACGAGCCACTTTCTGGTGAACCTTGACCAGGGATTTCCAATGCTTAATCAAAAATATAATTATAGTGGGGACGCCAACCCAAACTGCTCAAATTCATCCAATTCAGGTAAAGAAGACTTTTTATTTTTATATTTTATATACGTCGTTAATATTAAAAGACGTTGTTAAAGGGTAACCTTAACCCTTGTAATGCATACTTGAACCCACGGACAAAGGGTTCTTAATAACCTTTTCTTATAAAAACTAGAAAAAAATTAAAATTTTGATTAAAAGATTTTTTTAAATATTTAAAATATAATTCCTGATATTTTTTTCAGAAAAAAATAATCAAAAAGATATTTTAAGTCAAATAAAATTTAAATAAATTTTCTTTTAAAATATATATAAAAATATTTTAAATATGGAAAATAAATAATAATTAATAAATTAATAACAGTAAATAAATATGAAATTTAATTTAAACATTCCATTTTTTTTAAAAATAAATTATAAAATATATAATTTATATATTATATATTTTTTAAAAATTAATTTATTAAATATTTTAATTTATTTTTCTATGATTTTTTTTAAAGTATCTGATAATGCTGTAACGATTATTAATGTTTTTATTATATATAAATTTATTAAAAATTAATTAATAATCGTTAATTGATTTGCGTTTGTCTAAGTAAATTGGTTTTCGAACCTTTCTGCGAGTGAATGGCTCTAAAACTAGTGTAAAAGTAAATGTAAACCGATGGAATGGAATCGGTCGCTGTCGTCGTCATCGTTCGAGGTTGTTATCGATTTTCGAGCGACAGGATGGAGGGTGGACGAATCCAACGGGGGTGTCTTTTGTTTATACAAGATGCCACAAGTTTGAATAAACAATCTGGCTGGGCCACGTGACCCTGTTATGAACACGAGTTTCTCAGAGAGATGTGTCTTCATCCAGTTACAATCTTCGTATACCGAACGCGAATAAGAATACAAATACCACCGAAATGATAATAATCAATATCGTTCGACGACACAATGCATCCCTTCGATGCCTCTGTCGGCGGAATTCGCTTGTTGTTTTTTGTCATTTGGTGATGAATTACAACTGACACATTGAATAAGCTCTGGGGTCTCCAGTCTTGAAGAAAGTCTTGAATACGATCCAGAATGCTCCAAAAAGCGGTGAGAGCCTGGATCTTTGAGTGACAATAAAACCTGTAGATCTTCCTTTAATCGTCATATAAAAATAACATAATATTTCTTTTGACTGTTTCGTAATTGAGTTATGTGACTTCCTTACTCGCAAATTTGATACCCCCCTTAAAGTTTATTTTACCCCTTTCCAGACAGCTTTATCTACACAATGAATATCTTAAAAAGATTTGAGAAGATAATTACTGCAACACTGGACATTGACCTTCGATTTTTTATATAAGCTCTGTTTTTTGTTATTTTGATAAATCATGTGACCCATTCTTATCAGTGTCTGTTTTCCTTATTGCCGAATGATTAAAGGACTTCACATGAGACCTAATCCAAACTTAGTAAAATAGGGAAAATTAAGCGTACTAAGATCATTCTTTTATTGAAGAAATATATGGAATTAGAGTAAAAAAATGAACAAGAAACATATCCTCCTTCAAATTTATACATGAAAATCTTCTTCGACTATCAAACTCATAGGACCTTTTAGGGTCGAAATACTTAAGAATTAATTATTCATAAAGCTTTAAAAATAATATCACATTTAACCAAAACTAAATACGCATTGATTATTGTTAGCTCGGTACTGTGAGGTGAGAGTAATAAACAGGGCTGTGGATTCGGAGTCAAGGAGTCGGAGTTTAAGGATTTTTGAGGAAGTCGGAGTAAGAGTCAGAGTAATGAAACTCGACTTCGACCAAAATAATAACAAATAATACAAATTAACCTCAAGGGCGGATCAAAGGGGGTAAAGAAGGTAATTAACCCCCCTGGATCCGCCCTTGCCTCTAAACCTACCTGAATTATACGTAATGAAACAAGAGGCTCAAGCTCGACAGAACACATTTGATCATTTCTCTGTCGGAGATTTTGATGATTTATAAACATTTTTTGTTGTATGTTTATCTAGTTCAGGGTTTTACATTCAAATTCGTCTTTTTTGAATTAAAATTCTTGCTTTTTTCATTCAAATTATCCCCCCCCCGGAATCTCAAATTTAAACATAAAATATTGTAGCGGGATTGAGGGCTCAAAGAAAACTCAAATTTTATTGAAAAACAACGTTTCGTTACTTAATTAATATTAACTCTCTCAAAAGTTCAATTATCTAATGAGCCAAAATAATATATATGATATTAGGGTGAGTCATAAGTTGTGGGGCACTCTTTCCAAAGTAATTATCTTTAATTACAACATGAATTGTCGAATCGATATTAATTGAATTTGTATATCGCAATAAAGCTCATAAACTGAAGTTTCAGTATTTGTAAGAAAATCATGATTTTATGTTCATTCTA
>MQRK01177455.1:7189-19341 GCA_001938485.1 Girardia tigrina
GTGAGCTTCCCTTGCATTTAATTACTTCGACTGGAAGTAAACCAAAGCAGTTAATAATTATTAAAATTATTTTGAATGTAACAGATTTGAATACAACTTAATTTTGACGTGGATCTTTGGACAATACGGCAATTATGAAAGAGAAATGCCTGGCTTTCATTTTTGACTGGGCGAAATATTGAAGAGATCAATAGATAAATATGCTCAGATATTTAGACTCATATTTTGTTAGTATTTGGAACTGCGGAGGGTGAGTGTCAGACCGATTTCAATGTTCATGTTTATCAATTACGTTTTCGTCTCACTTTCACATTCAATAATTTTTTATAATAATTTTAACGTTACATCCAAACACGCCCCATCACATACTTACAAAACGCACGGAATATGCACATGAATATTATGAAACTTAACACTAACATAAGGATAATCAAACATATTTATGATGCCGGAACATGAAAATAATGCATTGTCTTTGCGACATTCCTAAACCGAGAACGAGTGTATAATACGTGCAATAAATGTGCACAAATCGAATAATCTGAGATTTGTATGATTCGAAATTAATAAAACTCTTCTAATAGCATAAATAAATTAACTCAGTTAACAACACAGGTCTCGATTTAATTAAGTGTTACCTTATTGTTGCATTGTTATTCTGTCTTTAAATCAACATATTTGCAATGATGTTGTGAAATTTTTGCAAGGACACTCGTTCCGGATCAGAAATGGCATGTAGGCATTTACAAATGATCGTCCATATGATTTAATGATTTTCATGTCGTTTTGTAGTTTATACTTATACATGTAAGATTTTGTGTTAATTAATTTGTAAATAATTATTAATTAATTTACGAATATTTATTTAATTCATTTGTGATTATTAACTAATTAATTAATGATTATTTATGAATTAATTTGTGATTATTTATGAATTAATTTATGAATATTAATTAATTAATTTGTGATTATTTATGAATTAATTTATGAATATTAAATAATTAATTTGCGATTATTTATTAATGAATTTGTGATTATTTATGAATTAATTTGTGAATAATTATTAATTAATTTACGAATATTTATTTAATTAATTTGTGATTATTTATTAATTAATTAATGATTATTTATGAATTAATTTGTGAATAATTATTAATTAATTTATGAATTAATTTGTGATAATTTATGAATTAATTTGTGAATAATTATTAATTAATTTACGAATATTTATTTAATTAATTTGTGATTATTTATTAATGATTATTTATGAATTAATTTGTGATTATTTATGAATTAATTTGTGATTATTTATGAATTAATTTGTGATTATTTATGAATTAATTTGTGAATAATTATTAATTAATTTACGAATAATTATTTAATTAATTTGTGATTATTTATTAATTAATTTGTGATTATTTATGAATTAATTTGCGATTAATTATTAATTAATTTACGAATATTTATTTAATTAATTTGTGATTATTTATTAATTAATTAATGATTATTTATGAATTAATTTGTTATTATTTATGAATTAATTTGTGAATAATTATTAACTAATTTATGAATTAATTTGTGATAATTTATGAATTAATTTGTGAATAATTATTAATTAATTTACGAATAATTATTTAATTAATTTGTGATTATTTATTTAATTAATTTGTGATTATTTATTAATTAATTTGTGATTATTTTTTAATCAATAATTGATTATTAATTAATTTTTTAATGTCTCAAATGTCATAAATAAATGTTTACGGGTCCATCATTACACTGTCAAATTAAGTATGATTGTTTATGATCCATCATTATGACCCTCATCCATTTACATTGATTAGATTACTTTTACTACTTATTTACAGATATTTCTATTCATAAATATAACTAAACCGAGAACGATTGTATAAAACACAAAATTAAAGATGCAAACAGCATCAACAAAACACCTAAACACGTACCCGATCCATACGATCGACCGCCTCCTCCTCCACCACTGCTGCCCCAATTATCTCGATTATTCCCGCTGTCACCGTGTCTCGACTGGCCCCAACTGTCTCTGTCTCTGTCTCTATCTCGGTCTCTGCCAGAACTCTGCTTGCCCCACTGCCTCTCGTCCCCAGAGTCTCCATCGCTGCCCCGGTCCCCGTTATTGCTCTTCCACTGGCCGCCGTTGCCATAACTCCCTCCACCGCTCCTCGTCGATTGATTCCGGTCGTATCCGTTATCGTTCCTGTTGTTATTGTTGCTGTTGTAGTTGTTGTTGCCACCGTATCGCTTGTTGCTGTACCCATTGTCGCGGTCGTTGTCGTCGTCGAACGCTCGCTTGCGATCGCGGCGAGTTATTTCTTCGATTTTCGATTTGGCTCGATCGATATTCTTCTCCGATCCCTCGAGAACGATCGGCACTTCATCTCCGTTCGCTTGGTCTTTCTTTATCTGTCGAGATTTTGAATTATTTCCGCCATTTTATTTTTGATTTTTTTTTAATTTTCATTATTTTGCCATTTTATTTTTGATTTTTTTCAAATCATCAAATTTTACATTTATTCGACATCCGCATTCTTCGGAGATCTCTTTGATTCGAGATCCACCTTTACCGATTATCAGACCGAGATGTTTCGATGGTACGTAAATAGTCGATTTGTCTTGAAATTTTAATAGTTAGGTTGAATGAAAAAATTCGTGGAAATCTCAACAAACAATAATCAAATTTACCTTCGTCACTCATCGACCGCCTAATTTGCTGCTTGGTATTATTTTTTTTAAAAGTGTTATTTAAAACAAAACAAAAACAAAGAATGAGAAATGACGATAATAATTAATATGGTTTTTTTTATTTTTGTCGAGATAAAAAATCGTTATATTTTAATGAATTAAAAAAATAGAATTTTTTTTTGATTTTGCGGTTGTTAATTTTTATGGGTTTTATTTTAATAATACTGTTTTATTTTAATCAGTTATGCAATTTGTAGTAATTGTTTTTGGGTTTCACTGAGAAAAAATAAACTTAAAATATTATTAGTGTATCAAAATTTTATAAATCAATGTATTTTGATTTAAAGGTGTGTTTAGTGTTTGCTAAAACTTTAATTTCTGTTTTAAAATGTGAGAAATATTGTGCAAATGATTTGTCTGTGTAGTTCTACGATAATAAATAGCAAGGAATTGATAAATGATGTTGTATATAGTTATGGGACATTTCATTGAGCCTCCATGATGTGATGACTTCTTACCCAACGTGTATTTAATTTTTATGACAGTTAAATAAAGTTAGATAAAAATTTTCCATGTATTAAGACAATTTCCAAAACTAAAACTGCCAAAAATTCACGTTGGCTTTAAAAAAAGTTTGAACTTAGGATATTCATTTATCCTTTCCTAACTAAGAATTTAAAAGATGTTATTTCCATATATATTAGAATGGTATTAGAAAAATAAATAGTTTAAATGAATTAATTTATTCATAATGTTAGAATTGTTGCATTAATTAATAATTAAATAAATCTGAAGAGATTATTCGCCTTGTGTTTGGAAAAACCACAATATGATTCATAATAAAAATAAAAAATATTTATGATTATTAAAATTTATAAGATTACCCAGATGGGACTTTTTTATTTAATTGTTCGCATCTGTTTTTTCTGCTGCGGCAAGGTTTGCCAGTCGGTACTCACTGCATGTGAGTTCAATACGGGAGTTTGTTCCAGTACATCCAACCCTAGTTTCAGTATCATATGGGACCGTTGAAACCAGAGATTTATTACAACATGCCTTTGCGATACATTTACCAGATAGGAATGTGCATGAAGTTCTATCATGAACTCATGATTCTTCTACAGACTCGTCCTCATTCAAGAATGCACCTTCCTGGAGCATAGGAGTATCTTTTGGATTGCATTTAGGATCACGAAACTAGAACAAGTCGTTTGCATTACGTCCATTCTTAAAGGTCTTCAACATTCTTGCAGACCATCAAATATTAGATCAGACCGCGGAAGTTGCAATGTCTATTTCTATGGCTCATAGGAATACTGCATCCAGTGGCTTGCTATTGACGGGTACCCATGCACTTAGAGTACCTACGACAAACACCTGAAGTTAAACTATGGGGTTATGGTATTTACCTTTAATTGCAGAGTGGTGCGGTTCTTCTCATCTAAAGGACAATTGAGTTCAATCAATACATTCCGCCTTTGATTAGGAAAGAACACTGAATGATAAATTTGTTTGATTTAAATTTTGAATCTTGTAAACCGATGTCATTTACGGCATAATATCGAAAAGAGATGAATAGTTATTATAAAAAATCTTTCAAAATAATGTCCCGGTAGAATTGGCATTTTAACTTTTGTAAAGATAACAACGGTACTGACGTTGTACGAAACCCTTGGGAGATCTAAAAAGAATATATATAGACAAGTTTAATATTTTGAAAATATAATTTGATTAAAGCTTTTTTTGTGTAATTATTGGACATGTTTCGATGTTTATATACATCATCCTCAGCAATTTTCGGAATTTTAGTACATGAATATTAAATTGTTTTAATAAACGATTTTAAGAGGTATATTAAGTTTAAGTGGAATAATTCAAAAAAAATATTATAATTTATTATTAAATATATTATACATTAATATATTTATTCGCGCGTCAATATTGACCTCGCTGTTTATGTAAATATGAATAAATCTTTCTAACCGATTCTCGTATTTTCTTCTCACCGAATCTTATCTAATTTTGGGATCGATATGCGATCGGTCCAGCGATCGCAAACACCAATATCTATGATTATCGGCCCGCACTCCGGGAGTACAAAGGTGAACTACGAGATTCAGTTAAATGAGTTGATATTTTCTTTGAGCTTCCAGCACCAACACGAATCCCAGAACACTTCAGAATACCTAACAGAGGATCACGGACACGGTAGCCAAAAGGACAGACTCGACCGAGCAGATCCGGACGAAACAACGGACTTATCAAGTGGTGAAATCCCCAGTCGTGCGGGTTTACTAAAATACAAACATGATAGCCATATTTCTTTGCTTAATTCTGCTTAAGTTCAATCAATTATTCATTTTTCTCGACCAATATGTATATATGGAATATGTGATTTTATATATAAATCCAGATGTTGCACCTTTGCCTAAGTAGAAAATGTTGACGTTCAGATTGACTTTTCGAAGTGCTTTTTTAATCGTAGTTGATATCGACTTTTATATGTTGTAAAGGAATTAATTAATTTTATCAGATAAAAATTTTCGAATTCCTATCTCGAACTGATTTTTAAGGTTCTTTATAATAGTTCTTTATTAAACTTTCTTGAATCTTCATCTTTTTTCTTTGCTCTCACTTTCCTCTCTTGAAATATCAATCCTTCTTGATATATAATTTTTGGTTATCCTTTTTGAATTAAAAATCTTCTTTTATACTTTTTTTCTATACATAATTCTATTTTATTTATTAATTTATTTTCCTTGTTTATATTTTTATCGAAATTTATTTCGTTATTTTTATTCTTGTATTTACATTTTTTTCTTTATTTTTCTATATTTATATATATATTTTATTTTTATTTTTTGTAGAATGTAAATAAACTCTTATTTTATCTATTAATTAAAGCAAAATTTATTTTTGAAAAAACAGAATAGTGTATTACATCTTATAAAAATTTTGTATCCCTGAGTTTTTTTATTTCAAATAAATTTATATATTTTTTTTCTTTTTCCTTCCTATAGAGATAATGGAGGATGTATTTCAACTAATACTGATGATCGCCCATCGGTTGATAGATAACGACAAGGGTTTATAGTATCTACCAAAACTGTCGACGATAAAATGGTCAAGGAGGAGTTAACGCTCCGTAACCTGTGCTAGCGATATTACTATACGGTTCTAATAGAATGAGAACATAAAAGCCGATCCGTTTACAGACAATGACTGTTGTAGATCTGGCTCGGATAAAGAAGTTTCGCTCGCTCTGAGAATTTTAATTATCGTCAACAAGGAGGTTTTAGTGTTATCCAACCTCCATTAGAATCGATCTTTCTTTCATATATATTTTCATTTATTTATTTTTTTTAATTTATTTTCTTTACTGACTACCCGTTACCATCAGATTATCTATTTAGATTTAAATCAAAATCATGGACGAAAACGGAAGACTGAGACAGGCGATACAGAGGTTGAAAAAGAGGTTTGTGGAAACGGAATCCAAAATTCTGGGGCCAGCAGCTGCTTGCGAGGAACTGAGAACTTGAACTGAGAACTATTATTACCGGTAAAAGTATCCTTTTCGTTCCCAATTCAGTTAATATCGAGATTAACGATACTCAAATTTCGCTTTTTTTACCATAAATTACAGCATCCATCACTTTTATCGACTGAACGGAGTCGTTATCATTTAAATCGACGTCATTGATGTCAATTATAAAAAGAATACAAGATAAACACAAACAATCAAAATAAATGTCGATAATTCAAATTCTGATTTTAATTCAAATAAATCTCCTCAAATGACCAATAAAATACACTTAAATCAAATTCAAACGCATCTACACTCGACGGCCGCGCTGGATTAATCAATCACTTGATTAAATCCCAACAATTGGCGCCAAAATCGACCATCATTTTGGTCGCATCAGCGGGCCATCAAGTATCTTCAATCCCAATCAACAGAGGTAGTGGCCACCTCTATAGATACTGAGCCCACGGTGGCATGCCACCGTTAAAGGTCAAGTTTTTAATTACCCGTATCTCATTTCCTCTGTTATTTAGAGATGTGAGTACACTTAAACTGATGTCAGAAGTGAGATTTGAATATTTAAGTTATAGGTATAAATAATTATATAGAAATTAATTTAATAAGATTTTAATCTTATAAAAGTGGTCACTACAACCGCAATAATAAACAACATTAGCCAATGTCTCATTGTGATCTCTACACCTCCGACAAGCAACAACTTCTTGGAAGCAACATCCAACCTGAAGTGTATAGAAGCGACTACGATCAAAAAATATCCCATTCAGAGTTAGAAGGATGACTATTGAAGACAACATAAGTTGAGAAACCAGAAAGAGAGTGGGAGGAAGCAGAACGACCAGTAATTGTTTGATTCTTGCAGTAATGAAGATAGAAATTTTATCTTTAAAACCAATGGTAGAAGAAATCTGAGACATACCTTCAGCAGAAAGATGGAGATAATAAGAGATGAATGACTGTCACCAAATTTGACTGTGATCCAATATTTTTGATGCAGAACATAGATGACAAGTTGCCTTTTATTTCATCAGGATCCAAAAGTAATATAATGGTGCACATTGCAGTCCCTTAATTATGGGAGGAAAGCCCAGAAGCCTTATACCAGTTTATTATGCAGTTAAACAGATTTCTGAAAATTGCAAAAACTCCTGCAGAGGACTAGTCGGATTTGTTATTGTCAGTTGGGAAGAAACACACAAACTTTTATGACGAATTGATTTGTTCTCAATTCACAAGTGTAGAGAAGCCTTCAAAGGGTCTCTGTATTCAAGTACTTTTTATTTTAAAAATGAAGTACTTTTTATTAAAACAAAATTGTGTGGTTGGAAAAATATGTAACAAGAAAAATTGTGACTCTTAAGCAAACGAAAATTCAGATAATAATGATTGATTTAGCAATATAAATCAAGGGGTTATTTATTGTAGCTTATACATTGTAGCTCTACACACCTATATAGAAGAGATTGTGTGATGCTTTCAGCAATGGTTTACTTGATGACGAAAGTAAGAAGATAGTGTGTCACTTTTCCAAATCAAAGGCAACAAGACAAAGTGTTAACGATCCTATAAGTTCCTGAATCTCTGCGTTATCGTTACAAAGTATGGCTATGTCATCATAAAATTGTAGGTTGGTTATTCTCGTTCCTCCGTAGCTTATTCCAAAATCGTCAAAATCGTCTATTGCTTCAATAACAATTCTCTCGTGGAAAAGGTTGAACTCATACTGATGATTTAAACCAGTAGCTAAATTTCTCACTTGTCAACACTTGCGTCTTCATAAAGGTTCTTAATAATTCTCTTTATATGTTTTCCAATGTTGTTCTTATTCATAGTGTTCCATAGTTCTTCGTACTACACTTTAACAAAAGCTTTTTAAAAATTTATAAAGTTATGGCAAATTATTATTTTGTGGCCTCTGGTTATCTCACAAATCAGTCTTAGATGGGTTATCTGCTCCTTATTGCTACGGTCCCTTCTGAAGCCTGATTGCATCTCGTTCAGAACTTGCTCCACTTTCGGTGTGATTCTTCTTCGTAAAACTTTTTACATAACCTTTGATTTGTGACGGATCAAACTAATTGTTCTAAAGTCACTGCATATTTAATAAATTATAATCCATTTTCCTTTTAACAATATTGTTAAAAATTAACAGAATAAAGCTATTTAATCAAATTACATTATTGGTCAACCTAAATAATTATTAATACTTCAATTATATTAATAGAAATGGTTCATTATTTATAAAAACCATCAACTATCGAGAATTAGCCTCATATTTTTTTATTAAAGTAAAATATTTATTGTTGATACCTTATTCAACATTTTTCTTTTTAATTTTGATACATTGTTAATTCATCGTCTTACTTTTTACCTTTTAAATTGTGATAAATAATATAGTTTTATTATATTATTTAAATCATTATATTACAATTATATCGAAAAGGATTTATACGATAAATTTACTGTATTCGAATCATTTTCTTTGATAATAAATTATCAGTTAAAACCAAGAATTTATTAAACTTTTATTGCCGTATCGATGTGATTTCAATTTAAGATAGAAATTAAACAAAAGAATAAGATTTATATTACGTTTTAAAATGTTTTATTGATGTATTACAATGTACAATTTATTAAAATTTGAGAAAGTATTTAAAGGACTTAATCCTATATTAATAATTTGCAATTTTGATAGAACGGGAAAAGAGATTCTTTTGTCCGAACGAATTTTAATATAGAGAATATAGTTATTTTAAAATATATTATTTATATGTTATTCGCACCTTTTAATAAGATTCTTCACTAGCGGAGTCGATATTCAGAATTGTTAGATTATCTGGGGTTAATTTTAAATATAACCCTCTGGCGATACCTAACAAAGGGGTTATCTAATCAGTTATTGATATTAAATAAGGTTTTCGACCGATAAAAATTAAAGATTTTAGAGGTTTATGAATTATAATAACCTATAGACAAAGAATTCTCCTTAATCTCCTCCTTTTAGACGTATGGGATTCCTCGAGCAACAGTCCTGTCCAGCAACTTGACTAATCAGTCGATTTTGCTTCTTGTTTAGTTACTCAGACGTATGGGTTTCCTCGAATAATAACTTGACTGATCAAATGGTTTTGCTTCTTGCTTGGTTATTGATTTTTTACTTCTCACTTGATGGCTCAATAAATTTGTTTCTTCTCACCTTGTGATTTAGTAGAATAATTCTGCTTGGTCACACAGATTGATTTTTTTTTCTTGTTCTTTTATATATTCCTAATTCAGCGTAGGTTTCTTTTTGAAAATCTGATTCAGCGTAGGTTTCTTTTTGAAAATGTAGGCTTAAATTTAAAAACGTAGGTTTGAGTTCTAACTCGTTTTTTTAAACTTTAAAACTTTCTTGACCTTTTTAAACTTCGTTTCTTTCTCTTTATAAATAATAATATTTTCCTTTTGAATATAAATAATAATATAATATTACTTATTTTCTTAAATATAAATAATAATATTACGCTTGGTGGTAAATAATAAATCTTATTATTTACTAAAAATAACAAAATATAACAAAAATAAAAAATATATTGTTAGTAAGCATATGAATAAACAAAATAATAAACAAATTACAATTATCAAAATAAACAATTTATTTACATTCTCAACAGAATTCTTTTTTTTGCGTCTTTGAGTTTGATTCAGAGCTTTGTATATAGATCCAATAATTCTCAATTAATTCAAAGGCTAGACGGTTAGACGATTGAATTAATTTTTCTATCAAATTCTTGACCTTTTAATTAAATTCGTTCTTGACCTTTAGATTCGATAATTCTTTCTTGATCTTTAAATTAAGTATTTTTTTACTTCTCGATAACCTTTCAATATATAATTAAGGACACTTTCTTTCTGAAAATCTTATCCTTTTATACTTTTCTTTTTAATTTGATTTTTCTTTATTTACCTTTTAAAATAATTTTATTATTTCTTTATAATAAATATCTCTTGCTTTATTCTTAATTATTTACCTTTCAAATTATTTCTAATTTAATTATTTATATATAAATTATATTTAATTTGATAAAAAATAAAATCTTATTTTATCTTATTAATTAAAACAAGGTCTATTTTCAATACTTTTATTATTTATTTTTTATAATTACCTCAACACTTTTTTGACCTTTTATACACTAAAATAAGCACTAATTTGAGTTGCGTTAGCAAATAAGTCTACAAAAGGATAAATTTGTTTCTGATACAAAGTATGTGTTGACTAAGACTATTAACTGTTGGCCTGTATTAAATTATAGAAAGTTTTTAAAATAATCATTGCCAATAAATACAAATACAAAAATTATTTAAACAAATGTTGTCAAATAGTACTCATAAAAATAATCATTTAGCGAAAAAATAAAACACAAATCTTTGACAAGTAAAATATAAGGAATAATTTTTTAATAGACATGCTTTAATGTAATTAATTCTTCATTAGAAAACCATATAGAATACGAAGAATTTTCCCAGGCAGAATTTTTATGCACATTAGAGTCTTATTTGAAATGATAATTCATAATCTGTGGTACTGTATAAACTTCTGTATATAGGTTCATAATCTATAACAATTTAAATTAATTTTATTGATTCTGATTCCATAACTGGAAATAGTTGACCGATAAAAACTATCTAAATGATCGATCGATAAAGTGGAGAATTTTGGTATATGTTGCGATGCGTTCCAACTGTGTGATCACTATAGAATTCCAAATACATCAGTAAGTCTCAGAAAATGTCAATCGAATAGTTCGGTTCAAGTCTGGTCTTCAGAGAGTTGATTTTCACGGGAAAATTATGGGGTAAAAAAGATGTCCCGGGTACAGAAAAGCAATATTTTTAAAAAAAATCGTCATTTTATTTATTACAATGAATATCAAAAATCAAAAAGACACGACAGGAAGAAAAATAGTAAATATGAATTTTCTTTTTAATTTATTAAGAGGAGATAATTAAGGATAACCACTATTTTTTTGAAAAAAATGATTAATTAGTTATTTAGATGAGATTAAATTTTACATTAATAATTAATGTTACCAAGAATGAATAAACATTCTAAATTTTAGTTCTATCAGTTTAAGAAAATCATTTATACCAGAGCAAATCAATATAAAGCATATAATAAAAATAATTCTTTCTTGTTAAATGATAATTACAAAATATTAGAAATAGTTTTTAATTTAACAATTTTGTAATCTGGTTTAATGTAATCATCCACAAATACAATTTCAATCAGCATATTATGATTTTATAAAAAAAAATTTTTAACCCCCAAAAAAATTTAATTTCATTAATCCAATTAAAAAAAAATTATTCTTAACAAAAAATCACAAATATAATTTAAAAACAAAAAAAAA
Organism: Girardia tigrina; assembly: GCA_001938485.1. Classification (NCBI taxonomy): domain Eukaryota; kingdom Metazoa; phylum Platyhelminthes; order Tricladida; family Dugesiidae; genus Girardia; species Girardia tigrina. The sequence continues at coordinate 18,845 of MQRK01177455.1, forward strand.
ATCGTTCATTTTTAATTTTCTATTGTCTCCATTTAAAAAAAAACGAGATTTGTTTAAACACACATCTCATTGGGAACAAATACAAAAATCAATCGTTTAATGAATGACGGTAAACGACATTTTTCGTTTTTTTTTCCCAATTAACAACACAAATCCGATTTCAATAATTCAGATAAGAAAACGATTTTCGTCTCATCACGCCATTTGGGCCTGATAATCGGCCGCGGAGGTTCACGGATCCGGGAAATATCCGACGAATGCAATTGTCGAATTAATGCAAGAATTTCGCTGGGAATTTCATGAACTATCGATTATCGTTTTTTTTTCTCGACGTTTTTTTCCCGACCGTGTAGATCAAGAAGGACCAAGTGGTGGACGACGAGGCGCCCGTGCAACTCGAGGGCTCGACGAGGAACATCGAGAAAGCGCGCCGCATCATCGAGGACATCGCGCGCCGCCCCCTCAAGCGCCTGAGCAGCGACGACGAGCGGGCGTCC
>MQRK01177464.1:305-15438 GCA_001938485.1 Girardia tigrina
ATGTGCACTATCGATTAGCACTTTAAAAGTATTGATTAGCACATTTGGGCACTGTGCAGTGTCAAAAATGCACTTTTTTCTTTGGTTGCTAAGGAATAGGTCATGGTTACCATGGTTACAGCCGCCTTGGATTACTGTATCCGTTGCTAATGAGAAACGTCCTTGGTTACCGTTACCCATCAGATATGCACGAAAAAATAGATTTTTTAGCACTTTTTTGAGAATTTCAAAAATTTTCGAATAAATCGATTTATCAGCACTTTTTCGAAAATGTTGATGTGGAATCTGAATGTACGTTTGTGGGTTACTATTCAAGTGCATGAGCACTTTTTTGATATTCTGCTTCCTTGTACCTTTAAAATCAATGTGCAATTTGTGCAAATTTGCACATTTTTCTAATTATAGAGAAAAGTAATCAATATATGAAATTTCTAATTGCACATTCAAATAGAGAATGAAAATTTGTATCAAATACATGATATCGATTTTTGACACTAGTACTTTTAAAAAACTTAATGTATTGATTTTTGCACTTTTACACATATGCAATTTGAAAAGCACTGTGCTTGCACATTAGAAATGTGTGGCAAAATGTGCACTATCGATTAGCACTTTTAAAATATCGATTAGCACATTTGGACACTGTGAAGTGATCGATTAGCACTTTTTTCTACGGTCCTTAGTTACGGGGTGACGGTTGCTATGGATACGGGAACCGTAACCATGGTTACAACCGCCTTGGATCACTGTATCCGTTGCTAATGAAAAACCTCCCTTGGTTACCGTTACCCAGTGAACCGGAACCGTTACCAAGTGACCCGGAACCGTTGCTAGGGTGATCGCGACCGTTGCTAGGGTACCGGGAACCCATCAGAAGCGTTGTCAAGTGAACCGGAACCGTTGCTATGGTAACGGTAACCGTTGCTAGGGTGATCGCGACCGTTGCAATGGTTACCGTCCCTAGGGGGGGTAGTGAGGGAGAACTCTCATTTTCACACTACTCACAAGTAAATCTAAGTTGAATACGAGCGCCTTTTCAGAATTGCTTATCAGATGGCGGTTATCAATTATTAAGGAAATTTGTGATGATTATAACATAATTATAAAAATAGAGTTCGTAGCGAGCAGTCTGAATAAAGCGGATGAGATGACGAGGATACCGAAGGCATTAACTAAAAACGTATGCTGCGTGGCCACGACAAGTGAAATTGAGAGATTAAATAACCTTCATAAGAAATGCCATTTGGGAGCGAAACGAATGAAATTTCTCTGTGGGATTGAAAACATTCAAGTAACGGATAAAGATATCACGAACATGATTTCAAAATGTCAAAAATGCCAGTCAATTGATCCCGCACCGGTAAAATGGAATCACGGTTGCGTAGCAGTAAGGGAGAATTGGTATAGATTGGCAATCGATGTGATAAAATACAACGACAGGAAGTATTTAAGCTTAATCGATTGTGGACCATCCAGATTTGCAATTTGGAAAGAAATTGGTGACGAAAGTTCGTACTCCATCTCCACGGTAATAAATTCTATATTTTTTGAACGCGGAGCCCCCAGCGAATTGTTAGTAGACAATTACACCACNTTTTACTCAAAGGAGTTTGTTGAGGTTTGCAATCGATGGGGAGTAGAGTTAATTTATCGAGCGAGCAATCGACCTGGTGGGAACGGGATCGTTGAAAGAAACCATAGGACGATCAAAAGAATTGCGGTGAGATCAAACATTACAATTGCAGAAGCAGTATGATGGTACAACAATACTATATTTTCATGTAACCTCATTCATTTTGATAATTACATGAATTAAAATATTTTTATATGACCTAACCTTATTTACTAATTAATAATTAAAAACCCTTATTATATGATTCTTTTAAACCAAATTTCCAATAAACTGATTTTAATTTAATTTTAATGGTTTTTAATTTTTAAAAGTCAACAATAAATTGTATCAAAATTATCAATTAGGTTTTCGAATTTTTAAACAAAACTTATTTTATTAAAAATTACTATTATAGAAGAAACATCGAAATTTCTCAGAAAGAAAGAAATAAATTTTTTACAACAATACAAGGCAATTTAATAAAATGAAACTAGTCTCATATTTAAATAGATACTATTTCAATGTCTAAAGAAATATTACCGTAAAATTTCGATAGGGAATTCCAGACTAAATAATTAACTAAAGTTTACAATAGTGTCTGCTAAACTCTGATAAATAGCGAGAGTTTATATTTTGAAAGAGTTATAGATTAAAATAGAGAAGATAAAGGTAACCTTTCAATCCAAAAAACTCAGTTTCATCAGTTTTTCATGTTCCTTCTATAATTTATTCTGATAATTGATCATTATAAAAACGTTTTCTTTAAAAATTTGAAAACACATTTGATAATTTAAAGTTTTTTTAAAGCGTTTTCATACTATTGATTTTAAATCACATTATTGGGAAATTGAATGAACAATAATTTAAATTTTCTATAATCAATTTAGAAAACAAATATTAGTTTTTGTTTAAATGTTCTGTTATGGATAATTACAGATTTCAATGATTATAGTTGGAGAGTACGTTGTGTTTCATTTATTGATTATTATTATCAAAAATGATATATTGCAGTATATTCATTTTATGACTGCCTAAAATAAAGATCTTAGCGTAACTGAAAAGTACTTTTAGTGCCTTTGTTACAGTAATAAGATTACATTAACAAATTTTTGTAAATTATTCGACTTTTTTGTCTCTTTATGTAACGTCTGTTATTAACTAAGTCATTTATCTAATACGAAATAAATCGATTGACGTTGTGGCTTCATTAATAATTTAATGAGAGACGATTTCTAATATAATATTTGCTATAAATTAGAAAGTGGTTATTGATTAATTTAATTTAAATCAATCAATATTAAATTGATAAATTATATAATTATTACTTTTTAAATTCATTTTTAAGCAACTAAATAAGATTAATTGCTTTATTTGATAAAAGAACCAAAATGAAATCATATTCGGGTAAATCATTTTTCTATCTATGGAAATATTAATGAGAGACTCTTTAGACATAATCTTAACGTGGGTTAACCATATTTCGTTTTAACAAAATAGTATTCATTTAAAAATCAATAAAAAATAAGTGTACAAAGAGCTGAAAATTTATTAATTTTTAATTATTTTGTTTAAAATAAAGTTCTTCTGTTACTAAATTCCAAAACAATTTTTATTCGCTGTTTTATTTAAATATAGCTAATATTTCATTTTATTTATGAACAAATTCAAATTATTATTTTGACTTTATTTCTCTAGCGGATTCCCTGATCAGTGCTTAAAAATTTTAATTTAAAAAAGTTAAATATATAAAAAACACCACACTTTTACTTGGTGAGATTTTAGTTCAACACAAATAACTATCATTCACCTTTATGATCTGGATTTCATTTCATATAGATTTAATTCCTTTTTAGTGTTTCGATAACTTTAGAATCTAAAATTTAGATTAATTAATTAGTAAATTTTTCCATATATTATAAATAAAACATAATGGCAAATAAGCGAAATTTCAGCTCAATCAGATAAAGAAAACTAAGGCAAGTTATTTCTACATAACAGAAACACTTAGAGAATGTCTATAAAATGCAGTAAGATAAGACTTAATTTAAAAATTGTTATAATTAAAAATTGCCAACTTTTTTCTCTACTAGTTTTAAATATTTAAAAAGCTAATATATTTCATTATATATACTTACCAATTCAAAATTAATTCAATCTTAAAACAATCAATAAATAATAATCGATTTATTTCATAATTGAAATTCTTTTATTTCTTTAAAGTAAAAATGTCAAACAGTTGGGAAGTCTATTAATAAATAATTAATAAATAATAAATATTCATCCATCTCCTGTCTAGAGGAACAAATCTCTATTGATATCATTTGCTTTATATCCTGTTGATCTCTTAAATTTCCACTGAATAATCTTTAAATATTTTAAAAGAATATAAATAAACTTAAAAACATATATGTTCATCAATTATCCAACATTGATATTAAAGGTTTAACAATAACAACAAAAAATGGTTGATGTTGATGAAGGTTTGATTATTAGGCTTTCTCATCGACGGGGACATTTAAGATGTTCTATAGAGAACAATTTCTTTCGACTACAAGATCATCAGTATACTCAGCAGGCACTATGAGCACCCGCCGGTAACTGTCAACTGATCAGCTGTCTTCATTTCTCTTTAAAGATCTTCTTCTTATTCACTGCCAGATTGTCAACAATCACAGCAGGCACTATGAGTACCTACCGGTAACTATCAACTGATCAGCTCCCAGCAATATATTTTAGCTTATGTCCAATTTATATGTATACTCCATCAACCTCTAAAAAAATTTAAATTAAAAAAATCACAAAAACTGAAGATTGAAAAATTTATTAATTTGTAATCAACAACTAGACAAAAAACTTTCTGAACAAATAAAAGATTCAAACGAATTTCTAGTAATTTGTTTTTTCGAAATTTTCAAATAAATTTTGAGATCGCTGGACTTTGTGTCAACAGTTTCGACAGGCACTATAAGCCCCTGCCGTTATCTGTCGACAACAAAGTCCAAATCAATCAAGTAAGTTTTTGTTTTAATCAAATAAAAATAACAAAATTTTCATTTAGATGAACAACGATCAAAGGTCAGATAGATCAAGTAAGTTTTCTAATTACATAGATAATAATTGTTTTTGTTAATTTCAGGATCAAAGGTGAAATCAATTAGGTAAGCTTTTTATTCAGTTAATTTTAATAATCATATTTTTTATTTCAGATCAAAGTCCAAAATCAATTATGGTTAGTTTTAATTAATTAATATTATATTTATTTAATAATCATTTTATTTTATTTCAGATCCGGAGAAATTTTCCATCAGACTCAGTGCCCCTTTAATGAATTGTCCTGATGTTATTTGAGAAATTTCTTGCTCTCAACACATATCGACGGAACTACAAACGGGATTCGATCTGTTGACGGAACAGGGTACCCGTGATAATCAGGTCAATGAAGGAGGTCTGGAATGCGATTTGAAGTGGGATTCTAGAAGTACTGCTACTGTGCTTGTCACTATGGATATGATTGCCAATAACAATCCACCTGAATGCTGTTTGGGAAGGAATGGTAAGAAAGGATCGAGTAATGTCAGCTTGGGTAGGATAAGTAGAGGTGTTACTGAATCTCAATGGACGGACATAGAATCGAGGAATGAAACACCATGAGGTGTAGAAATATCATGTAACTTGTAAATATCACACTAACCCTTCAAATCCAGTGTTAGATGACTGGAAAAGAGTTTCAAAATCTCCAAAAACAAAAACCGAAAAACACTCTGCTGAGATACAACAAACGGGAATATTTGTAGATGTTTCCCATCGCAAGTTGCTGCTCCTCGATATTTTCCAGTAAAATGTCAATGGTCTTTGACTTTGTGAATGGCATTTCACAAATGCAACATTGTGTTGCCTTGCTTCATTCACACTTAAATACATTCACACATACATACAGTATGATGATAGCTCATGATACTGGTGTTGTATATCAACAGAAGGTTTTTCGGTAATTGGAGATTTTGAAACTCTTTTCCAGTCATCTAGAACTGAATTTGAAGGGTTAGAGCGAGGTGTTTTTAAAGCTGTTTGAGTATCTTCAACGGAATCATGGAATTCATCAAAACCATAAATTCGAGAACTTGATGCACTCAGAAAGTCGATATTAGCGAAATTCTCCATTTGAAGAAAGTGACTCAGAGAATCAGTTCGATTAGCATTATGAGATGTATCAAAATTTGTTGATTTCGATTTCCTCTTTAAAGAAACTTTACCCCCCTTTGTCCATAAATTTGGTTTTCCGGTGTATCTCACAGTAAAACTGTATTTATCAAGATATTCTTGTAACGATAATTTGAGACATTCATCGGCTGTCTCAACAGCTTTAGTTATTAATTTTATAAAATTTTTTTATTCTTGCCAAACTTCAGCGAATCCATATCTTTTTTACTTCGTGAGAATTTGATGTCTTTATTATGAACCCATGATCTGCTAACGTCTTCATCGAGAAATGTTACGTGAAAATGACTTACATCTTCAGATTTTTTTATAGTAGGAATAAAATTCCTTAGTATTTGGATTTTTATCAATAATACCTGACCACCAACAAAATCCTGGAGCACGTGCCCATACGATTGATCCCAGTTTGTAACTCATATTCACGAACTCCTCTTTAATATTCTCCTTACTACACTGGGAAATAACTTCGGTTCATGGGGGGAGAATATGTTCGCTCGAAATCGATGAATCGAAATGAAAACGAAATTATTCAAAAAAAATTTAATTTAATTTGTTATGAAAAAAGAAAAAAACATTTAGTTTAATTATCTTAAAAACATTTATTTGAACAAATTAATTAATTTGATCGTAAAAAAAAGTCATTTGATTGTGTATTGTAAAGGATTGAATGTTGAAAAAGGAAAAATTTATTCTGTTTAATTTATTCTGTATTTAACTAAATCACTTATTTATTTAAATAAATCACTTTAAAGGTCATACTAAATAAATTTTGAAAATAAATAAAGATTTGATTTAATTTTTAATTAGTTTTGAATTCGAAATCTCCGAATAGCAAAAAACGACAACAAATAATTACAAGTCAATGTAGCCAATGCAGAAATGTTCAATTTATGTCGATTTACCATATTATTTTATATTGTTTAAAAAATATAGAATAATATATGAAAGAATAATATATATAGAATAATATATGACGGGAAAGAGTAAAAAAGATGATTGAATTGGGTTTACTTTGATAAAACCAGATAAATGGGGTGGTTACCATGTATAATTTTTTTTATAAGAAGAGTATTTATATATTCGATAAATAAAATAATTTATCAATAAAAATAATTTATTCATTTCGTTTCACCCATTATGCAACTTAACCACCCAAAATGAATTTTCCATTTAAAAATTTCGATTTAATTTTAAATTGATAATAAACCTGTAATAAATATTTAAAAATAATCATTTATGATTTTTAAAATATCTTTTCATGGGTTTTATACTTATTAAAGATATTTTAAAAAACAATATGTTAAATAATAAAAGAAAAAGGAATTTGTAAAGTATTAAATTAAAAAAAGTTTATACTTTTATGCACAGTATATTACTTTTTGTCATAAAAAGGAAAAAGATAAAATAGCGAATACATTTTTAAACTATTTTAAATCTAAAAAAAATTTTAAATGCTCCGCGACAAGTTTTTTTATTAGAGTGTATTTGTAAAAATATATTAGAAAAAACAACTCTGTATGCTAAGAAAAACAAATTATTTTGCAAGTTTTAACCAAAAATAATTTCTTATGACTTTAATTGGATTTTAACTGTTAATTAATTATAAAAAATATTAGGAGCATTGCTTTCTAACAGGAAGGATTTTCTAAATAGTGTCCCTACTGTAGTTAAGGAATAAATATTGCCAATGAATGACACTGAAAAAAGAAATTAGGAAAATAAATATATTTATCACACTCCTTGTCATTATCGACATTTGAGTCAACTCGTTGTATCCCCAAAATTAACCAAGAAGAACTTTATTCAATTGTTCATTAAAACAGTACAATAATCCTAATATATCACAATAAATTCTGGGACAACAATTCCATTAAATCATAAAAGAACAACTATCGACATCGAAATAATTTCACTTATCACCTTCAGATTTAATGTCGAATTCAAATGAAATTAGTTCTCAAATAAATCGATAAAATTATGTAACATCTTCCGTAAAAATTTATATTAAATTATTTTATTCTAATCGTAAAACTGATGTACTTTATTAAAATGTTTCGAAAATATTTTTGTTAGATGTTAAATTTAAAAATTTATGCGACTTTCCAAATATCGTCACTGTTGTAAAGTTTCTTTTTTGAATATTTGAATATAATTTTCAATTAATTTTCATCAAAACATATTTTAAAGAAAAAGTGTTCAATGATTTCCAAAAATAAAACCATACGAAAGTTCCATCTTCGTTTATGATTTAAAGTTTAAAATTTCAATTTTCTAAATCGATTAACATTACACAAAATTATATATATTTTAAATTTACTTAAGTAATTTATTTAGGTACCTAATTCGTCTATCTTAATTAACATTAGTTTTACAAAAACGAGCGTCACTCTTTTCTAATAATTTTTAAATCGATTAAAAATAATTTCAAAATTATTTCCTAATTTCTTTTTATAATTTAAATTATACCACAATATATATTGCTCACAACATCCGATTATCTGCGCTCTTTGATCCGTTTGGAGAGACGACACAAGCTGCAAAACTAATGCTAATTTAGTTCGACGATCGCTGAGAGCAATCTGTAGTAATTAATGACAAAAAATGATAAAATAGTGTTCTACTTTTGCTTTTTTTTAAATGTGCGAGTTTCATTTTACAAAGAAAAGTAAATTTTATTTATTTCACCATATTTATTTGCTCCTTTAACAATCGATAGTAAAGTTGAAAAAGAGTTTATAGATACAGTTACAAATTTCGCATCCGTCAACATTCTTTCAAGCGGAGAATTTCGAAAATACAAGTTCAAATAGTTTTCTCTGAAATATATTAAAAAGTTTCAAATACACAAAAAGTTTTAATTTTTCTTTAAGAATTTAATTTTCAAATTGGAGACTTTATGATACATTTGACTGTATAAAATTCAAACTTTATTTGTGAAATATACCTTGCAAAAGCAAAGTGACAAGTCTACCTTCAGCGACACACCGAAGAGCATCTCTAACACCAAGAACCTCTCACAGTCGCTCTAAGATCAATTTGAAGTGGAAAGTTACATATAAATCCAAAGACCATCAGGAACAACGATACCGAGTTTTTTGTCCTCACGTTTATCATTTTGCAAAATTGTGACCTGTCAATCCCAACCGCATTCTCCTTTACCTAAAGTATTTTTCTTCTATCAAACTCAGAACAGAACGACACACACAATAATACATAATGAATCGAGTGAAACTAATTGGAACTTGATATCGTCGAAGATGACCGAATGTTTTCATAGAAGAAATTCTTTTACTTTTCTTTATTGAAATATTTGATCGGATCAAATCTTTGGAAGATCGAAAAGTTTTAGGTGAATATTCGAATAGAAATGTTATTTTACAATAATCATCGTTCAAATATAAAAATAAATAATAACATTATTTTTAAAATGTATTTTTTACAAATATTAAAAAAATTATTCAAAAAAAAGATAAAAATTTTTAATTTTTAAAAAAATATTTAATTGATATTAAAATTTGTTTGAATAAATTATTATTATTTTTACATTAAATTATTATTAGATTGAGAGAATATTAAAATATGATTGCTGATGTAAGGCAGAATTATCTTTGATATAAGAAATCTTTGATACTTAACTCACTAGAATGAAAGGACGCGAATCCATATTGCTTGTGAGAATAACGATGTCGCATTGGTTAAAAAATTGCTAGAGAAAAATTGCGCAATTGATGTCAAAAACGAAGTAATTATTTTGATTAATTAATAGAAATTAATGTTATCAGAGACTCCAAAGACCAATCGATATTGCCTGCTTGAAGAATAACGAAAAAATAGTTAAATTACTTGTAGATAAAAATTGTAATTTAGACGTAAATAAACATGTGAGATTCTGAATTATCACTCGCTAATATAAATGAAATATTCTCAGTTTTATGATGCACCAATTCATATCGCATGTAGAAATGGATCAGTAGAAATAGTTAAAATGCTTCTCGATAAAAATTGTAATGTAGATGTACGAAACGATGTAAGTGTGAATTGTCCTTCATTCATATTAAATATAATATTCTCAGGAAAAAAATGCACCAATTCTTATTGCATGTGGAAATGGATCAGTAGAAATAGTTAAATTGCTTCTAGATAAAAATTGTAATGTAGATGTACGAAACGATGTAAGTGTGAATTGTCCTTCATTCATATAAAATATAATATTCTCAGTATAAAAGTGCACCAATTCATTGGGCATGTGGAAATGGATCAGTAGAAATAGTTAAACTGCTTCTGGATAAAAATTGTAATGTAGATGTACGAAACGATGTAAGTGTGAATTGTCCTTCATTCATATTAAATATAATATTCTCAGGATAAAAATGCACCAATTCTTATTGCATGTCGAAATGGATCAGCAGAAATAGTTAAATTGCTTCTGGATAAAAATTGTAATGTAGATGTACGAGACATTGTAAGTGTGAATTGTCCTTCATTCAAATAAAATATAATATTCTCAGGCTGGTAATGTACTAATTCATCTCGCATGTAGAAATGGATCAGTAGAAATAGTTAAATTGCTTCTGGATAAAAATTGTAATGTAGATATACGAAACGGTGTAAGTCTGAATTGTCCTTCATTCATATAAAATATAATATTCTCAGGCGGGTGATGCACCAATTCATATCGCATGTAGAAATGGATCAGTAGAAATAGTTAAATTGCTTCTGGGTAAAAATTGTAATGTAGATGTACTAGACCGTGTAAGTGTGAATTGTCCTTCATTCAAATAAAATATAATATTCTCAGACTGGTGATGCACCAATTCATATCGCATGTAGAAACGGATCAGTCGAAATAGTTAAATTGCTTCTAGATAAAAATTGTAATGTAGATGTACTAGTAAGTGTGAATTGTCCTTCATTCATATAAAATATAATATTCTCAGTATAAAGAAGCACCGATTCATATTGCATGTAGAAATAGATCAGTAGAAATAGTTAAATTGCTTCTGGATAAAAATTGTAATGTAGATGTAAAAAGCCATGTAATTCTGAATATTAATATAATTCATTCATATTAAATATAATATTCTCAGTTTTGTTATGGACCAATTCATACAGCATGTGAAAATGGATCAGTAGAAATAGTTAAATTGCTTCTGGATAAAAATTGTAATGTTGGTGTACGAGGCTATGTAAGTCTGAATTCTCCTTCATTCAAATAAAATATAATTTTCTCAGACTGGTGATGCACTAATTCATATTGCATGTAGAAATGGATCAGTAGAAATAGTTAAATTGCTTCTGGATAAAAAATGTAATGTAGATGTACAAGACAATGTAAGTCTGAATAGTCCTTCATTCAAATAAAATATAATATTCTCAGAATTTTGATACACCAATTCATGGTGCATGTAGAAATGGATCAGTAGAAATAGTTCAATTGCTGCTTGACAAGAATTGCGTTCTCGAGTCTCGGAATAAGGCATTGTGATTCATTATTAATCAACCATTCATTGTTGTGTTTTAGGACAACCAAACGCCTCTTCAATTAGTTGACTTGGAGAATCATTCGGTCATCGCCGAAATGTTGCTCAAGAAGAACATCAATCTCGAATTTACGAAAGTTTATTAATATTTACTTCCTGAATATTTTATTGTTTACTTTCAATTAGAAACAAATCGCATTTCTCACCGATCGTCAAATAATTTTATCCGCTGAAATGAATATCTATTTACAATTTAGAAACGTAAAATAATTTTTTTTGAATTAGTTTAATATTTTTTAGTTTTTTTGTTTGAATGAATCAAAACGACTGAGAAATATTCGAGAATTGGCCTTTCGATTATATTTTGAAAGCAATGTGACTTTTATAAATAGTTACATCAATCATTTCGATAAGGTAATATTTTGTTTATTTATATTTAATCATTATAACAATGCAGAATGGAATCAATGGAGGATATCCACAATGCAATAAATTATTTGCTGTGATTGGCCCGTTCGAACAAAATCACGAAAGCATTGTTAAGCACAGTGATCGTTTCACTAAACGCGATCTCTCCTTAAAACCAAAAAGGAAAAGTGATATCCAACTACCAATTAAGGTAAACAGAACAATTTATTCGTTTGATCTGACCCAATATTCAGATGTGTCCTCTTTGCTGTTCTGAACCAATCAAAATAAGAATCAAATGTGGTCATTTATTTTGTTCCAGTTGTTCTAGGAGGCTCACAAAATGTCCAATTTGTAGAAATTCGACCGAGGGAGAAAATCGCTTTGTTGAGATTTGTATTTAATTTTCGATAAAGATTGATAAAAGATTTTTGGTTTAACTTTGTTTATTATTTTTTGTTTTAGTGAAATATAATTAAATCTGTGATGTTTTAGTTTTCGCGGCCTTTGATCTTTATGCTTTAAATATTAATTTATTTTAAAATTAAAAAAATTACATTAAATCTTTTTATCATAAATCAGCGGTATCAAATGGTATAAATATATTTGTTGTGTTTAATATTTCAATATTATATTTATAATTTCTTTTCAATCACGCCAAAAAGAAGCACTTAAAAAATTTCAGATTATTGATTTTAAAAATTTAAATGCTAAAAAATTTAATTTTAATGTGTTTCGGTGTGGTGAAATTATGGAATCGTGGTGAAATCCAGAATTACTTGTTCCGACTTGGTTTTTTGATTTAGAAAGTCTGTCTTTAGAGCGCCCTTTTAATAAACTATGAAAAGAATATTATCGACACAAGAAAATGATAGAAAACACAGAAATACACCGAATCAAAAAAATGAATATTTTTTGAAAATTCATCATGAAAGAGATATAATTAAATAAAATATAAGTGTAAAATTAACCTAAAGTTCTGTTCCACGAACCTGAGATTACTTTTATCTTTACAAAGTTGTTTTAAATAAATTATTTTTCAATGAAAGGATTTAAATTAAATCAGAATTTATATATAAGTAAAAATTTAATGATTTCATAATCCGATCAGAGAGTCAATAATAATAATTAATAATATCAAGTTGTTTAAATAAACGAATTAATCAACACCAAAATTCAAATTAAAAACATGCTTGATTACATTTACCAAAGTAACTAATATATCAAATTTTGATTTTTAGATCAGAAAATCATTAAATAAATTCCGACAAATTAATCGATTAATTTTCCAATGTAATCATTCCGACAGTAAAACAATTTCCCATAACCGAATTTCCACATTATATTTCCAAAACAAAATTTTTTCACCGATTTTACATCCGAATTTCGCGAATTTCGATTGGAAACTCATCGAAAACCGTCTCGATAATCGACAATCGATTATCGATTATCGGGAAATCAATCGATTGGTAGCGCAACTCGTCAGCGTGGACGAAGAATTGCGATTGCAATTGGCGCTCAAACAATCGTTCAGTGACAATTTCGAGAAAACTGCCACGAAATCCGCGCAAGCGGCGACAGTTCGAGTGCGCATCAAACAATTGCAACACGAACGATCGGTGATTCACGAGAAATTAATCGATTCTCTTCTCTCTCTTCCCAATATCATCGATCATCAACCGACACCCAGTTGGATCGAGACGCGCGCCGATTCGACACATCGAATTGCAACTTCAAACGAAACCGAAAAATCAACACGGTGATTTACGAATTTACTTCAACTTTGAAAACTCAAATAATAATGAAACAAATTCGATTAATTAAATGTTTTCTGTGAAAACATTAGATTTTCGAGTACGAAATCTGTAGGCGTGATTACAGTAAATTCAAATAGTTTTAAGTTCACAATGACTTAACATTTTGTTGCTTAGTATTTTTGTTTAATTGCTGCATATCTTGGATATTGAATTCATTATAAAAGTTTATTAAAAGTACTGATAAGGGGTCGTTCGTAAAATACATAACGCGAAAATTTGGATTTTTAGACCCCCTTCTTAACTTGTCACAAAGTGTCACACTTTCATAAGACTCCCGAAGGTGTCACATCACCAATCACAAAAACATTAAAATATACGAACTACAATATTTTATTTATTTCTCGTCAATTATTTCCCAAATTTGAGCTAAATGCTCTTCAATTGTAAAATTGGAATATTTTCTTTTAATTCATATTCTTCGAGCATTGACTAATCCATAATTTCTTCGTTAAAAAGTAGAGATGTGCCGGTTTTCGGCCCCGGCTCCGGAAAACCGGCTATCCGGCCATTTTTTCAACTCCGGTACCGGCTTCGGCTAAGGCAAAGTTCTACCGGTTTTTTGATCAATGTTTACAAGAATTAGAAACTCATAAATAATTCATTTATAAAAGCAAGTGATGATAAAATAAGATCTCAAAAATGATGCTTTAACAGATGCAGTTATACAATAATTACTATGAATTCACTAAAGTGAAAGAATAATACAGTGTGTAATTTCTTGATATCCATCCTACAGAGACACATTTAACAATCTATGAAGTTTATCAGGCCTACATTGCTTGTGGACTATCAGAATACAGGAAAAAAAAGAAATTTGGCACCTCTTCAATGTTAACACATCTTAGCTTTCAACATTCAAAAGAGCTTTCTACCCTTCAGGAAAATAAATAAGAGTACCACTTTCATTCATCTACTAATGACAAAAAAAACATACCACAGTTCAACAAATTCTGGAACAGTAGTTAGCTCATACACAGCGTTGACATATCGATCATTCATCACTTATCATAATCCACAAGGCTATTCGAATGCTTGCCATAGATTTGAGGCTCATTCAATTTGTGGAGAATACTGGTTTTGTGGAACTTGTGCCCAGGTATCCAATTCCGTTGAGAAGATATATCACAGAACGTTTACTACCTGATTTTTTTGAGACATTGAAGATGAAGATTTTGAAGATCCCTTTCTCTTGTGGCAATCAAACAAAAATACAGGCTTCCTAAAATGGCATCTATAACACATGTTTATCTTGTTCCACCTCCTACAAGCGATTTGTTTAGATGTAATGCATTTCTCACCATAATTATATTTCTTTTTTTTCAGTGAGCAAAAGTGCCCGGTTTTTACAAAAATAAATTCGCCGCATACATCAACCCAAAGGAATCATCTGCACCGGCCCTGGTTTCCACAGGGGTTCTTTCGCTAACGGCCTCCCCCCGCGCCCTTCAATTGGGTGATCGTTTCCGCCGGACCCGACATTTCGCTCACTGCACTAGTAACTCATCATTGGAGGTGGGTTCCTCCTCCCATGATGAGTTATTTACATCTTCTGATGAATCTCCAATCCTAGATCTAAAAAGTCTTGGGAGTAATTCATC
>MQRK01177464.1:23008-34762 GCA_001938485.1 Girardia tigrina
AATTCCAAATGGGCAATGATGCCCTAATCCCGCAGCAATTACGCTGGGGATTAATTCAAACGAATGGGCATGAAGCCCGATTTGAAAAATATAAATTTTAAAAAATTTGAATAATGGGCAAGTAAGCCCGGATAAACAAAATTTGCATAATTTGGAAATTATGCTTGGTTTATGTTTAAATCTTAAATTAATGTTTTTAATAAAATAAAAAAAAGTTAAATGTTTTATTTAAAATAATTTTTAAACTAATTTAAATTTAACTATTTATTTTTTTGTATGTATTAAAAATGGGTATAAATACCACAAAATAAAATATTTTAACACACAGAAAACTCACACATAATTTGAAAGTGAAATTTAAATCAAAAAGATTTTTTTGGAATCCTCCATTGTAAGTTATACGTTGTATTAATCAGAAGAATTTTGTGATTCAATCGAATAAAGTTTTTTAAAAGAATTCCTTTGACTTTGACTATTATTGTTATTTGAAAAATAATCTCTGATGAGATTCATTCAAAGAAATTGAAACCTTCAAGAGAGGGTTAAACAAATTAATACATTCATTACAAAGTTGGAAGAACCGTTTGAAAAGGAGTCAGATAATTATATTTGAAAGCTTATTTAAAGTGGTTATCAAAAGAATATTTTTGAATACCCAACACATTTGAAAGTTCTCGGGAGCAGCAGAAATGTCATCTAAATGTGGTTGAAAAGCTAACATGAGGGCTCTCTCCTGTTTTTTGAAATCACCAAATCTGTTGATGACAGAGGGCGCAGCGCGGATGCAGCACCGTGATACCGGGGTATGATCTCTTGGTCGTAGGGAGAAACAAAATCTTATCTCACCAAGTATATAAGAATATCTTCCTTCTTTGAGTACTTTGAAACATTTGTATTTTTCAAAGCATAAATTCGATACTTCTTTCAGCATTGACGAATTACGGAAGCTAATCAACTCATGGTTGATCCCAACAACTGCGACCGCCAACATAAACATTGGTACAAATTGTGTTGTCAATGACACAATCGCTGAAATTAAACATCCCACAAATTCCATGCGTACACCAGGTGAACAAACATGTAGATCAGAAACTGCAGTGTCCAGAATAGAGACACTGATCTACGAATCTCTAGATGCAGATCCACATATCAGACAGCACCATTTTCCAAAATCATTTGGCAATTGCAAATCATTACCGAAAACAACATCGGTCGGATTATATTTTAGAAAAACGGGCCCCAGTAGGTGTTACAATTAAAATATTGTTTCTAATTATTTTTCAAGTAAATTTAAAACACAATTGGATATGAATGCAAATTTAGCTTACCAATATAAATGTCACTAGGGCGAATCCTTGTACATTGGAGAGCAAATCGTCACCTACGTACTAGAATTGTAGAACAAACCCAATATATATATATATATATATATATTAGTTATATTAAATTATTAATTAATTATTAATTTATATTAATTATTAATTTAATGAAATTAATTTCATCGATTAAAACAATAAATCAATCAATTTGTAATTAAATTTTGATCCCTATAATCAATATTGTTTATTTACAGTGTGTTTTAGTTTCGACAGTGCACAAGTTTCATCTTTATTCAGCGAAAATAAACCAATATTCTACAGAACAATGATGTTTTATGGTTTTATTTTATCGGGGTACGAATTCACCATCAGAAGCGGTTAAATTATTCAAGAAAAAGTTTGGAAATCACCACAATATAGATCCAAAGACAATTAAAAGGTTATTAAAGGCATTTCAAATGAATTGAAATATTTTTTATCATTATTTTAGAGTATTTGACAAATTTATGACTACTGGTAGAGTAATGGACGATAAAGAAGAGATGCAAACGAAGAGAAATATGGTTATTGTCGAAGAAAATGTTAAGAAAGTTGAGGAATTGATCAAGCAAAGCCCTTCAACATCGATTAGAATAGCAAGCAAGCAACTGGACATCAGCAAATCATCGGTACAAAGAATTATCAAGAAAGAATTGTCGTTATTTCCATACAAGATTTAAACCAATCAACCTATAAATCAACTTTCTGGTGAAAGACGTTTGGAATTTGCAAATCGAATGTTGAAAATGGCAGAAAATAACGATATTGATTTCGGAAAGATTTTGTTTTCAGATGAAGCGCACTTTCAAATGGAAGGATACGTTAATAAGAAAAATTGTAGAATTTGTGATCAGAAAATCCACATTATTCCATTATTAAACCCTTGCACCCGAAAAGATTAACTGTCTGGTGTGGTATATGGACCGGTTATCTTTTCTCAAAAATAATAAATCAACGGTTTATTTAAACATTCTTCAAGAACAAGGGGTACCTTATTTGTATTGTTTAGGAAAAATAAGTGACTTTTATTTCATGCACGATGGTGCTAGACCGCATAGAACCTGCGAAGTATTCTATTATCTTTCAGAACATTTCGACGGCCGAATAATTGGATTGGATTCAGAGAAATTTACTGGTAAAGGAATATGTTGGCCTCCTTATTCACCTGATTTGATTCCATGCGATTATTTTCTTTGGGGATTCACAAAGGATGGTATTTATAGAACTCCAGTGGTTAATTTGGAAGATTTAAAAAATCGAATTGAAGTCAGGATTCGAGAGATCACTCCTGAAATGTTAAAGAGTTATAAACAACTATGAGCAACGATTAAGAAATATAATTGTTTCAGAAGGATCTCACTTTGAAAATCGTTTATATTAATAAATATTGTTTTTTATTGAATAACTTTGTTACTGTTCATTTTAGGGCATATGTTTACTTCAAAAAAGTTGTTTAAAATTGAATAATCTATAAAATGAATCATTATTTAACTTGTTTTTCCAAATTCTTTTGAAATACTTTGTTACGTAATTTGTTATATGATGCTAGATTTAAAAAAAATTTTATTAGTCAATATACAATATATAGACCCTAAACTTCAATTTAACATCAAAACTAGCAAAGGCATACTCTTTGGGACACCATGTATATATATACAATACAATATATAATACAATATATATATATATATATACAGTAGAACCTGCCTATTCCGGCATGGCCGGTGATTTCAAAATATGCCGGAATAGAGAGAGTCAGAACAAATACCGTGATTGAAAAATGGGGATTTTCGGACCTGCAGGATTAAAGAGGTTAGACAGGTTCTACTGTATATACCTATATAGATAGTATTAGGTTCGTGATTAAAATTCGAAGTCATAATTTTGTAAACTTTATCTCTACTATAATTTTCATTATTGAAACACATTTATGAGGAACAATATTTCGATTACATAATCTAGATCTAAAAATTTTAAATATAAATAATAATATAGATGTATATATATATATATATATATATATATATATATATGCTATTTTCTTCAATTTTGCATAAATCTTATTTTGTTTCTGTTTTATTAATTTTTTTACAATGTTTACAAATTTAGATCTTTAGAAATATTTTAATGGACATACCCTGTAAAAAATTCAATTCCTTAATAATTTTCTTTAATTTTAAATCATTCCATTTTAAATTATTTTTTTTAATAAAACTTTTCGTGTACAATAAACATTCTAATTTTATTTTAGTGTTACAAAATATATCAAAATCTTCTTTACAATATTCTTTAACTTCGAAGATGATATTTTAATTGTGAATTTTTAAAACTTAATTTTTATAAAAAATTGTCCCAATTTAATTAAAATATTATCATTACTCTAAAATTTTTACAAAACTTATTTCAGTTTAATTAGTAATATACCATCTTTGAAATATAATTTTTACAAAAATTATTTCAATTTAATTGGTCGAAATGTTACCTATAAAATATATATTTTATAAAATCTTATTTATTTTAATTAGTAAAAAATATTATCTATAAACTTAAATTTTTTATTTAAAAGATTATTTCATTTTAATTAGTCGAACATTATTTTTAATTTATCTAAAATATAAATATGATTTTTAATTTGAAAATATCAAAAATTTAAAGTTCACCAAAAGGAACCCCAGCAGATAGTAAGCTAATAAAAAAAATGGAATAATTTTTATCATTGATAATTACTGTTATTATGTATTTTTATAATTCCTTATAATTATTATTATTCAAAATTGATAATCGATTACTTAATCAGATATTTGCTGAAGTGCTGAAATTCGATTCATTGTTGGAGTGTGTCAGGAATGGTCATGAAAGTGTGACTTATCAGTGTGAATCTGAGTGGTTTGATTGGTGAATCCATACGGTCGCTGTGTGCACCATTGAAATATCATCAATAAATATTACTCCTTTATTTTTTACGGGTTTTAAATGCCTGTATGCTATGTTTTCTGAAATTCAGAGCAATTGATCGATATTGATTGATTTGGCAGAAGACAGGAGCTTTTAATTGGACGGGCATATATTATTTCTGAAGGTGTTCTGTTTGTTTATTTCATTTAAATTTACTTTTTGAGGAAAGAGTTTCATTCGATATGGAAATACCACCGTTTAGGTTTATTTCATTATTTTTTGGTCTTTACAACCAAAATAATTAAAATATGAGGTTAAATATTGAGATGCTGATTAATTGTAAATAAATTTTTTTACGCTCTGTTTTTATGCAAAGCAAAGGGAATGTGAAGGTATGCGTTAGCAAACCTCTTCCGTGTAAGTGTTTGGGTTGTGAAACTTAATTTTAATTCTAATTAAAATTTATAATAGTTATTTTGAAAATAATTAATAATTATTTTATTAAGTAGTGATATTTTGGAAATTAACAGGTGTTTACCAAACCATTCCATGATTTCTTTTCCTATATCAACTTGTTAAATATGAAAAACTTGTCCATATAAAATTGAAGCAGAAGAAATGAAACGAATTTAGCGAACAACGATGAAACCCATCGCAGTACGATTTATTATATAACTCAAAATATATTTAAACGAGTTGCCTAATCTTCTCAGGCTTTTCATGGAGTATATTGATCGAAAATGGTAAATTAATTTTATGATCATTTGACAGGGAATTTAGTTAATAATCGTAGTAAATTTTATTTCAAAATGGTTACCGTAACGATAATGTTAAAATTGATTTTGTTCATTTCAATTTCGTCGATATTTTTTGTGATTTGATAGTTGAAATTCATGGTTAATAGAGTTTACAAAAACCGACTTCAGAAACCTGATTTCCGTATTGCACTTTTACACAAAACCGATTAAAAAAAGTTTAAAATTTAAAAAATTAAAAATTTAAAAGTTTAAAAAAGTTAAAACAGAGTAAAGGAACACTTGGAGGAAAAAACCAAAATATAAAAAGCGAACCACTGTTAGTTACGACAGTAGAAATTATATCTGGCTGTTTGTTTCAATGTATGATTGTTATTGTAAGGAATGTTTTGAATTGTGTGTTGATATTGTGCATGTTGTATGTTGATTCGGATTGTGTCTCTCCTACGCAAATGGATGATTGGTATTTTCTGTGATTCCTACTAATTAAAAATAAAATAATTTAATTTTAAAGTAAAAAGATTTTAAATAATTTTTAAATGTATTATTTAATTTTTAATGTAATTTAAAATTTTAATATATTAATTTAATATGTTCTTTTTTAAAAATGTTAAAATTTTATTTTAACCAATTAGATTCTTTATAATTAATAATTTTTATTAACAGATTTTCATTTATTGAAAATAATTAGTATGAATTCAGAAATATATTGATCAAGAAAAAATGTCAAATAGTGAAGGTGTTTGTGATGATAATAAATGTTTAAAAACTCATATTGATGTTTTTAATAAAAAAATGTGCGGCTTTTTATCACTCAGCATACTAATCACTTACATATATTTTTATTATTACTATACAATGTATAATGTTAGAATGACAAATAATAACACATATCTATGCAAAAGTTTCACTTTAAGATATACATAACAACACAAAATTCATAATGAGAATGAAAACAGAATTGGTCCTCTTTCAGGAAATCTTCATGCAGGAAACTTCAAATTTATCGATATTATAATCGTCCTTTAAAAATCAATTTATTGTTTTCTCGATCAAATCTAAAAGATAATTCTCATTAGAAGGGTTTTGTTGACTTAACATGTTTTCCACTTGCTTAACATCTTTTCTCTTGGGTTCAAAACATGTGAATATGATGGTAAATATGAAAGTTCCAGAGAAATTAAGAGATAGTTTTAATTTTAACAAATTAATTGTAAAATTTTGGATTTAGTTTATATATGGAACAAATAATAATGATTCCATGAGTATGTAGTCAAAACAATTAAGTAAAAATGTGATTGATCTTCAAAGAATCAGATAAGAATAGATGTTAATGTAATTAAAACTAATTTTCCGAGGTAGAAAGTTCTACTCAATGTTGCTTTACATCAACTTTCAGAAACAAATTCTGTGTTAGTTAACAGTTCAAACATGAATGTGATTAAAAGTACGTACTTCTTAGTACTTATATAACATATCTAGTCTTACTGTACAAATTCAAATGAAATATTTGACTGAAATGTCCAACTTGATATCAAAAGTGAGGCATTGTTTCATCATTTTTTCTTCTCATATATTCGATTCAAAAACACTTTTAATTAACTTCTCAGCACGACAGGAAGATTTTCTAGACACATTCGGAGGTTCTGATGAAAGTCTTTCCTGAAAAGGATTCTAGTAAATCTAATGCTCAAGTACTAGTAAAATTAAAACTATTATGTTATTTTTAGGTTATTCTTTTTTTTCCACAAAATTGTATTAGGAAAAGTTTAATTGATTCAGCATTACTTGAGTAAAGTGAAGGCCGTCAATGGACCAGTTTATCATCTTTTACAAGGTCCAGAAGGATTCGTACAATATTTTTTATGAATTATAATTACTTATCAATAGCAGCGATTGAGAATTTTCAATAATGTAAACGTGATTATTTCGAAAAAATACAATTTTCAGTATTTTTCTATTTGATAGACAAATTTTATTTATATCACATATTTTTGATGGACAATTGAAAATCCTTTCCTACAAATATTTTTGTACTCCACCTATTTTGACTTTAAGACTCTCATAACAGCTTAACTGCTGCGTTATATTAAATAAAATAATCATTCAGTCTCAGACATAAATACCGTGCTTATATAAAACATCTGTTAAATAAAGAATTAAAGAAACAGTCATAATAAAATGAAAATGAAAATATTGTTGGTTGAAAAAATTACAGAAAACTTATAATTTATAAATAAATTATTAAGTCGTCAAGTATGAAAATTAAGTTATATAACTAAAGTCAAAGTTCATTAATAATTTACATATACAAATAAGAAAAAAACACAATTTTCAGTATTTTTCTATTTGATAGACAAATTTTATTTATTTTTGAGTTTCCGAATTATATCTTTCTATTGGTTGCAGTAGACATTTGCTGTGATTAACGAAATAAGTTTTATGAAGTCAAAATGGACTACTCCCGCAGCAGACCACCAAACACTCACCATCAGCTTCTTTTGATGAATTTTGAACTTTGGATTGTGTTTTGGTGCTTCAATCATGTCCACCCAGGTTGCTAAACATTTCGGGTTATCATACTAAAACCACATTTCATCTCCAGTAACGATTCAATTCAAAAAGTGATTACATTTACAATGAGAAAGTATCACCAAGCAAGCATCCAAATGCTTTTGTATTTGCTTTTCATTCAACTCATGTGAAATCCACTTATCCAACCTTTTCACTTTACCAGTTTCAATCAAGTGATTGGATATTGTTTGGTTTGCAACATCAAATGTTAGCGATCAATCATGAGCACTTTTTGATGGATTCTAAAATAAGATTAATGAAAGATGTAATAAACAGAAAAACTGATAATATTTATGACAGCATATATACATGGTCATTTCCATGCAAAATAAGACAGATACACAAATTTTAAAACTTAATTTTTTTTACATAACTTGGCACAAAATTAATTTGTTTTTGATTTTAATTACAGCAATGGATTAGTGTTTTTTGTTTAAAACGCTCAAATTAAATTTACTCGCTACGTTTTAATTTCATCTTGTGCTGTAGCCTTTTCGGGCGTTTGAGCCATACATTTTTAGACTTTTGCTACTTTAAGTGAGGTGAATTTTTTACTGATATATATCCTATCAGTGAATTATTTTTGTATGTATGTTCATCCTTAAATGATTTTTCATGATAGAATATCAGTAGAAAACATTATAAATTAAAATATAACGCACCTAACGCATTCAACACAAAAGTTAATTTTTTCCATGGACGAGTCCCTTCTCATGTCATTTACTTTATTAAGATGAAAAGTGTGTCAAAATAAGCAGTTTTTACCTAACAATTACGTTAGGTGCGTCATTATATAAGACCCGAGATGCACCTAACGCTCAACTGAGATGTAATAAATAATTGATTTCCCATCGCTTTGTTCAATAAACTTATGTAATCGAAATAAGTCTCTTACATGTTCTTTTTCATTTCAGAAAATTGCACCTCCAAAATCTAATGCAGAACGGCATAAAGCATATCGGGAACGCCATCGTAATGAATACAAGGAGAAAGAAAGAATTTGTCATAAAAATCTCAGAGTAAACATGAGCCAAGTAGCTTTATCGAAGAAACGTGAGCTCGGATTAGAAATTCTCATTTTCGAGAAAGAAAGAGAGCTCAACAAAACTCATCAAACAGGACACCTTATCGTACAAGAAATGCTGAAAATCCATAAACCGTGTTATGACTAAACTGCGTGACTGAATTCCACATTCACATCGTAAGCACGCGTTTGTTAAGAACCAAGTTTGTAAAGCCTTGTTGGGAATAAAGCATCATGCTTCACCTAAAAACCATTTGCCATGCTTATCCAAAGACGTGATTAAGAGTGTGAATGACTTTTTTGAACAGTATTACACATCACGTATATCTCCTGGTCGACGTGACTACATAAAAGTTGAAAGCCAGTTTTTGCAGAAGGTACATTATTCAAATTAAATTATCTTTGATAAGTTAGTGATGAAATGATACATTCTTAGAGGCATTTGGTGATGACATTGAGAGAGGCTTATCAATAACTCTTATCTTCTTATCATGGCCTGGCCATAGGCAAATCAAAATTTGCTAGTTTGCGTCCTCCGAATGTTCTTCTTTGTAACAAAACACCTTTGAACGTCTGTGTTTGCGCCACTCATTTCAATTTTATTTACAAGGTAAATGTGTTATTGCCATATTTGCAACAATTTGATGAGAATTGAATCGAGCAGTATATGGTTTGTCGTCCACCTTCCCCTTATTGCTATCTTAACGAATGCTCCGTTTGTAAAATTCAAGTCTTGTCATTTTACCCACAGAAGTCTCTGATGAAGAATTTGTTACCTTTTCTAAATGGCAAAGGAGCTTTAATGATTCCATAAAGCGAGATCAATATTCTAAAATAAAAATTACTGAGAAGCTCACTAGTCTTTTGCAGGTACCCTAGTTTTGATAAATGCTATTTCCGTTGTATATTTTACCAGCTTATTTCTTTCCAAGATGTTAAACAAGAAATACCCTCTTTGTGCTCCATCATTTCCTCAAACGGATACAAGTCAGTAATTATCGCAACACAAAAGCAAATTCTTCAATTAATGAAGTGCTTTTGCATATCGATTTCGCCGAAAACTTTACCTGTTCTCAACAGGATGAAGTTCAGCAGGCTCACTGGATGAAAAGCCAAGTGGCGGTTTTTACATCCTGTATGGAGCATCGACACCAACATCGTATGTCGTAGTTTCTGACAATATCACTCATGATAAACGTACAGTGATCGATTACCTTATCATGGTTATAGAAGCTCATAAACTCTCCAATGACGAAGTGCATTCCGTCAACATCTTCAGTGATGGACTAACATCACAGATTAAAAATCGTTTTGTCTATGCTAACCTCGACAATCTTCTAAGTTATTTGCAACTCAAGAAACTGACATGGTCTTTTTTCGCAAGTTCTCATGGTAAGAGGTCCGTAGATGGTGTTGGCGATGCTGCAAAGAGAACTGTCTGGCGTGCTATGCAGTCAAGAAAAGTACTCAACGTAATGAATGCTAAGGATTTCTTTGCCACATTAAAGGATTCATCAGGAACTATCAATGTAATTTTGTCGTCTCCTGAGAAAGAAAAGGAAATTCTTGAATGTACAGATGCTAAACGAGTGTTTGCAACAGCTCCAAAAGTAAGTAACATCTCATCGGACCACCACTGAGAATGTTTTCCTAGTGGTATCAAACACCGCTATTTATTTACTCCTGAAAAGGTTCCAGTCTCAGTGGTGGATCTTGATTTATCGTCACCTATATTGACACCAGCGGAAACGACAGCAATGATTCCTTTATCGTCTTCTGGTGCAACTCAAACATTCGAATGTGGATAGGTTGTAACCTACACCCTTTTGGATAAAAAGGGAAATGGGAAACCATTATTGGCTAGCATTATTGAAGTTGATGATAAGGAAATTGGTGTAAAATTTCTTCGACAACAACGAAAAAACACATATGTATTCACTGTGGTCGATGATATTTCTTATTTCCCTGAAACATGGCAGAAATATCAATTATCTTAACAACTGGTAACGAATATAGCTTTCTTGGACTTGTACTTCAACCTGAAAAGCTTAAGATAATGCACCTAACGAAATTCGTAGTGACGCACCTAGCGACTTAAATTTATAACTGAATCAATACTGGGAGGACTTTTATTGAATTTAAGGTTTCTAACTGATTCTACTTACTTTAATACACTTACATAATAAAAACTATCAAGATTAGTCAAACAGTTCCACAGGAAATTAAGTGCGAAAATGGGTTTCAAAAACACATTTCTTTTTACATTACGCACCTAACGCATGTTTTTTGAAATTTGCTCCTTGAACCCTGAGCAAAATCCTCTAACACGTGAATTATTATTAATGCTTTCAATTAGAGTTTTCTTTTATCAAAAAATAAAAACAAAATATAGCATTTAAATGACTTAAAAATCAATTTTTTGTCTGTAAGCGGACGAACCTAACGAATGGAAATGACCATAATTATATATAAATACATATACAGCAAATATATATGACAACAAACAATGCAAAAGGTCACTAAACCAATTAAGTACGTCTTCCTTTAAACTTAAGGACTGCAGCAAATCGTTTAGGCATCCCCATGATTAGATTTTAAAGGAAATCAAGAGGAATGATATTCAATGCATCAGTCAAGTAGTTTTTTAGATCTTCAAAATTAGATAGTGGTGTTTGATGCGGACGAATCTGGCGTTCAATTATATCCAATAATAATTCAAGACTCTGAGCAAATCATGGCAAAAGAGGCTGAAACCACTGTATTGTAGAATGAGATACATGATATGATACTCGATCATGTTGAAATATTTCACCATACTCATGAATAAATGGCACATTTATATTTAGAAATTTATACATTTTTTAAATTTATATTTCAAAAATATTTTTAGTAATAACGAATTAGTAATATAAAATCAACATTATTAAGAACATGAATATGGGTTTTCACACATTTATTTTCATAACAGTTTGAATTGTCTTTGGTACAATTCTCAGCCAAGCTTTCACAATTAGTGGACCATTATTTACTGGCAAATTATTTTTGTTGAGCGACGTTCGGGCCCATAGGAACGCGCCCCAAAACTCTAGCTCACAATCGTGAATTATGGTCCTTAAGAGGACCGTATTTCTTTCGCCGATACGAGCAT
>MQRK01177482.1:8125-24593 GCA_001938485.1 Girardia tigrina
TCGGTGGGTGGTTAATTTATTCGTCCGAGTCTAAATCTTGGAATTCGTTAACCTCTTGTATCTTAAGGTCAAATTAATTCTCTTAATTAATTTGATCGTCTTTTTCTTTTAAAAATTCTTTTTCCTTGTTCTTTAGTCTTTCAAATATAATTAAGGCGCCTTTTCCTTGTAAAATCCTTCTCTTTTATACTCCTTTTTAATATATAATTCTTTTTATTTTCTTAATTTTAAGTCTTATTTATCTTTCCAATACTTATTATTTATATTCTACATATTTATATTTTTATTTAAATTAAATCTACTTGTTTATATATATTTCATATTTATTATTGTAAGAAGGTAAATAATCTTTTATTATACCTATTTAATTAAAACAATTAAATTCTTTTTTTTTTAAATTTATATTTTATATACCTAACACTTATGTTAATATACTGTTGGCGTTTCGATTGATACATGTGAACACTTTTGATAAAATTTTATGTAGAAAAAATTTAAAATAATTCCTTTGGTAAAATTATCAATTTCAAAAAAATAATATTTAGTTTAACAAAATTTGGAATTTAAAATTAAAAATATTTTAGTCTTTGTTTTATTTTATCATTTTTCAAGGCTGATGAAAACCACTATATAAACAACATCAAGTTTAGTTTAGTTTGCCCAACAAATTCTCTTAACAAAAAACAAAAACAAAGGAGTCAAGTAAAGTTATTATAAAAATTTATTTTTATTTATTATTTTTAAAAATATTTTTTCTTATAAAACAAAAAGTATCCCGTATGGGAGAAAAGGGTTTTTATTATTAAAAATTTCAACTATCGTTCGTTTTGGAGATTCTCAGTTTTTACTGTAATCTGTTAACTCGTACGAAATATTGATTTGTGTTTGTGTTCTGTCATCAATAATTGAATTATTGGATTGAGGAATAAGTTCCCACCGTTTTTTGAAAAATTAAAATTTTATTTTTTAACAAAAAAGTTACTACAAATTAATCACAAATATAATCTCCGCCATTGTTCACGACTTCTTCCAAACGTTCAACGAGTTTTTCAATACCTCTTTGGTAGAAATCGCCCGGTCTTGACTAGAAGAATTCAGCCAACAAAACTTACAGTTCTCCATTATTGTTGAACGAAACACCACGCAAAGCGTTAGAAAACGAACGGAAAAGATGAAAATCAGATGGAGCCAAGTCAAGTGAATAGGGAGGGTGCGGTAACACTTGCCAACCAAGCGTTTGAACGGCTTCTTTTGTGATTCTGGCAATATTAGGACGTGCATTGTCGTGTTGCAAAATAACGCCATGTTGTCGATCCGGATGTTTTTATCTTATAGCGGCGTTGAGTCTATGCAGCTGTTAAACATAAAGTTCTGCGTTCACTGTTTGGTTTCGAGGAAGCAATTCATAATGAATAATCCCTTCCCAACCCCACCAAACGCATAGCATTGTCTTTCGTGGATGAAAATCTTGTTTTGCTCGCGGTGTCGATTGTTCTTCTCGGCTACGCCATTCTTTGCGCTGTTTCATGGTGACGTACAGGCACCATTTTTCATCACCCGTTACAATTCGATAAAGAAATTGTTGCTTATGACCGTGAGTAGAGCGATGTCGGGCAAGCAAACTCGCCGAAATTGTGGATCGCTGGTTTTTGTTGTTTTCGGTCAAAAAACCAGCTTCGGTCAAAAGTTCAAGCTCCCATTTTTTGAACTTTTCCCATTGATTTCAGATGGTTCACGACAGTTTTTTGATCACAATCCATTTGTTCCGCCAATTCTCGAGTGGTTTGACGTGCGTCTTCATGCAAAATTTTGTTCAAACTCTCTTCATCGAATTCATTTGGTCGTCCTGAACGAGGTGCTTCCTTGAGGTCAAAATTGCCAATTTTAAATTTTGCGAACCAATCACGAGCGGTTCTATCAGTTATAGCACCTTCTCCGTATACAGCACAAAGCTCTCGGGCAGCGTCTGCGTCTTTGGCGCCTCGATTATACGCAAACAATAAATGGTGTCGGAAATGCTCATTTTTGTCTACTTGACTCTCCATTTCAATGATCTAAAAATCGAAAAAAATTAATCTGAATAAAAAAACAAAATACACCATTTTCTAGAGCAAAACAATAGCTTTCAAATAACATATAACATTACATCAAAAAATTTGATTTAAATATTTAATTGATTAAAAATTGATTAAAAATTCAAAAAACGGCGGAAATTATTCCTCGACCTAATATTATTATTATTTTTGACTTGTTAACTTTTGTTATTTGAAATAAAGTTTCATATAAAGAATTTGTGTTCATTGTTTATATATTTATGTTGGAAGTCCTTACTGATTAATTGGAGTAAGATTAAAGATTTGTGTTTTTAAAAAGTAAATATTTAAGATTAAAGATTTTAACACCCAACAATACTGATTTGGGAAAATGTTACTTTCAGATCTTTCTCTGTAAGAGAATATATCTCTCTCAGCTTGTTTGTCACTATCGATGGAGGTTGTATTAAGAGAGATTTTAGAATTATATTATCTGTTTCTCAGAGAAGATAATGAGAGATAATATTTACCGTTATTTATCTTCGAACTGATACTATTATTATCAAATAAACAATTCTTTGTCATAGATGAAGGACTGACATTGACTTTGCTTTTACATTCAGGTTCGTATGGAATACTTTCACGTCCCACTTCTCTTCGGTAATCGTACTCTGTAAAAATGCCGTCATCAACTTTACAATTCGATTTGTTCGTACTGTCGTTGCTGTATATACAAACAGATCTGTTGATTTTATTGATGCGCGAGAACTGTTCGATATTGACTTTGAAAAACTCCCCTCGTCAATCGATCTATGAACGCGTTTCAGTGGTTGCCGAATGTCGTCGGGTTCTCACAACGATTCTTGAGAGAGACGATGAGATTCAACAGCGTGTCTGAGAATTTATCACAACACTTTGAAAGAACCACGCTCCACGAACCCCGAGAATGTCTTACCCACCCTGGGCGGGATAAACACTCCAAGACCTCACGAAGCATGATCTATGATTCCCAAAATGCATCTTTCTCTTCTTACTGTTTCATTCTATGGTCCACAGATATCTACATAAACCTTTTCAAATATTTCTGACCCTTTTTGCATTTACTTTCTTTGTTTTCGTGGTCACTGTCTTTGTCTGTTGTCACTCTATGCATGTTCATTCTAACTTTTTAATGTTTTCTTTTCTTCTTCCATGTCAAACGTGTCCCTCAGATATTCGTATACTTTTCTGCTCCTGCATGACACAGTAGTCTAATCCTTTTTTTCATTTAGTATCCATTCTTTCTGACCTGCTCTGGCTTGGTTTCTCGTAGTCACTGCCAACAATCTGATCTTATTCTTACCTTTTTAGATTCTTTATGTTCCTTTTGACACTAGATGTACGTGTAGCATATCCGCGTTGTTGTATAGTTTTCCCTTTCTGTATTCTATTTCAATATCTAGACAACGTAAGTAGTTCATCCATGTTTGGGATTGGTCTGTTAGTGGTGTTTTTGTTATTGCTTTGTGGTCTGTTCTCAATTTGAATTTTTCCCATAAAGATAGTGGTTGCAATGTTGGCAAAAGTAAAAATTTGTTAATAGTTCCTTCCTTGTTATGCAAAAATCTCTTCCGTGTGCTGACATTGTATGTGGTCTGTTTGCAATGACTTACTCCTTGCCTGATTCACCTATCTGTGAAAGTACTGCCCCTATTTTATCAAAGTCTGGCGTCTGTATCTAGAATAAACTGTTTTTTAAAATCTGGAAAACTCAATATTGGTGCCTTTATTAATGTTATATCCTGAAATGCTATTTCACTTCCATCAATCCAAATTAGTCTTTCTTTATTCGAGCCACACATTCCTTCCAATAGTTTAACTTTTTTCTCGTATCCGTTAAAAGACCTTATATAGTTGTTGGGGTTCTTGTAGATATAGTGAATTTTGTTATTTTATTTTTCTCTTGAATTTTGTGTTTTACTCTTGAATTATATAAACATTGAATGGATTTTATTATTATATTTTGTTATTTTTGTGAATTTTTAATGTGAGTAATGCGTGTTTATCTATTATTTATAATTTTACATAAAATAATTTAATTTAAATTTATCATTATTTATTGTCATTAGAAAATTATTATTATTGTTATACTCGTCACGCACTATGCGCTCTCGTTACGCATAGTGCGTCCCTACCTTGCGTGGCCATATTCTCATAAATTATTTTCTTTTGTTCAGGCTTATAGCCACGCATATTTTATTCATTAGCAGCCGCATCTTTCTCACGCGTGCTTTGTTTAGTTGAGTGCGTTTTCTTAGCCTAAGCTACGCGATTTTGTTACACGTGTCTTCAGAAATTCTTATTATTTTCTCACGCACATTTTGGGTTTTCTTACGCGCAGCCACGCGTATTGTCAAAATATATAAGCGTGAACAAGAAACAACAAAGCGCACAAGATTAATATTCACACAGGTAAAAAATTAATATTTCTAGGCACAAGATTAATATTCACGCAGACACAAAGTTAATATTCACGCCGATTCATTGAAGAAGAATTATTCTTTGCTGTAATACCGAAGAAGAATTTTGTTATCAAGCCGAACCGAATTGTCAATCCCATCTGCCGCTAGCTGCTGAGGAGAATTATTCATTCCATTTATCGCTAGTTGCGGAGGAGAATCAGTTGCATCGCTGCCGTAGGAGATTAAAATTTTACATCGGTGAGGGTTCCACTAATTTTTTTTTATAAAAGAAAAATTAACATTGCTAAATTAACATATTTTTAAAATTAATAACTTCAATTGTAATATATTAAACTAATAATTTTTTATTTATAAATTTAAAATCCCTAGTAACTGGAGAACGGTGATTCCAAGTTACATAAAATCATCACACGACACAAAGGGATATCATTTTATATTTTCCTTTAAACAAACTGTATTGTGTAAAATATTTTTTATAAATATTTTAATAAATATTTTTATAAAAGAAAAAGTCTTGTGTTATTTATTTATTGATTAAATTTATAATTGATATAATTTCGTAAATTACACAAGTTGATTGACTGGAGAATTATCTTATTATAGTTCTCCTTTGTTACGACAATCGGCAAATATCTCTTTGACCCTTCGTACGTAACATAGTAGTTACTAATTCATGAAAAACTTCTTAAGTTCAAAAAAAAGTTCTCAAAATTTTCTTAAGCTGCAATTTTTTCTGGATCTATCTGCATCTGTTTGTCATTTATAATATGTCCTAAGAATTTTACTTCTTGTCATAATATCTTACATTTCAATGGTCGTTCAAATAAACTGACGCAACCTCACCCTCTTTTTCGGTTTTAATACTTTATTCATTAGTTCCTGGAATATTCCCGGTGCTGCTGCTATACCAAAAGGTATACGTTACAAAAAGTTGTCCTGATTTAGTGGAAAACGCAGTTTTTCTTGTGATTCCTCGACCAATTCTTCTTCGAAGTACGCCTTTCCTAAGTCTATTGAACTGAAATATTTTATTCAATGTAACCTATACATCATCTCTGCTATGTTTGGCATGTAGAACAACTCCCTTTGTGTAATTAAATTTAACTGTCTGAAATCTAGAAATAATCTGATTTCGTCCTTATCTTTTTTCCAAACGCATAATATCAGTGTGCTCCATTGAAGTAACACGGTCTTATCATTCCATTTGCCTCTAGATTCTTAATTGCTTCCTCAATTTTGTCCTCTAAGTGTACCGACTGTCTTGATTTTATATTTATGGGTCCACTTGTTTCTATTTTATGTCGTTACAAGTTTGTTCACCCGATATCCCAGTCGTTTGCAATAAATATACCTCGATATTAATGGATTATTTTCTCTAATGATTTGTCGCTCTTTATACCTATTGTTTTCAATGCTTCTTTACCTTGCTCTTCATCCGTGATTTCTTTCTCAAATTTTGCTTGAATTTCTCACGTGTTAGTTTCACTTGTTTCCTCATGGTTTTGTTCTTTCAACTGTGGTTCTATCCCAAACTCCTTCTTCAATGGTATACCCATGATCATGTCTGAATTTAAATTTTCTACAATCACACATCATTATTTTCTCTGATTTTCCTCAAGTTTTACCAGCGATTCTATTTCTCCTCTTACATTTATTTGTAATCTCTTTGCTGCTGTCAATCTCTGGTTTGTTTGTTCCATCTTTATGTTATTTTATTTTTTAAGTATTTCTTCAGTCATGACATTTAAAGCTGCTCAATTTATATGTTTTCCATCATAACTCTTGTACTCGGACAACCATGTAATCTTTTGTATGTAATCGGCATATTATCATAATTATTAATTATCAACAATTCTCTTTCAATGTACATTTCGTTATTTATGAATTTCACGACTTTCGGACTTGTTTCTGGTTCCTGAGAGAATTTTGACTCAATTTGACCTTTTCGCTTATTTTAACAATTTTATAATCTATATTATTAATATAGAATTTATTTTTTATTTTATTCATATTATTAATATTACTACTACATACATAATTTATATGGTCTTGTTCGTGCTTCAGAAAATTTACTCTAGTGTAAAGATCGGTTCCTCATCGTCTTGTAAAGATTCGTTTTTTTCTAGTGCTCTTCTTCCTTCATTATTGTAATCAGTCTGCCTCTTTCAAACCCTCTTCGGTATTCTTCCGAGATCCGAATTCCTGTATTTCTCCTTTTTCCATCTCTTTTGATTCTCCTTTGATATCGGTTGTTCAAATTTGAGTACTATACATCAGTTCTATGTCCTGTATTGTTATACCTTCCACATCTTATTTCTCTCGTTTGCATGTATTACTTTTATGTCCAATTTCTTTATAGTTCCATCATGTAATGTTATTCTGCACTGGAGTTCGTCTTTCGAAAGTATTTCCTTTCCTCGTCATATTCCTTGTTGGGGTTTTTTTCTTGACCGCATGTCTATATTTTGGTCGTATTGCGTGTACTGGCTTTTCCATTCACCAGACTTCATATTGTTGGGTATTCGAAATAATTTTTCGTAAATAACTTTAAACAGCTTTCAAATATAAATATCTGAATCCTTTTTCAATAGGTTCTTCCAACTTTGTAATGAATATATTAATTTAATTAACCATCTATTGAGGTTTCAATTCAAATGGATCTCGTCGGAGATTAGTTTCAAAATATTAATAATAGTAAAAACTCAAAGGGATTCTAATTCAAAACTTTATTCAATTGACTGACAATGATCTTTCGGAATATTATAATGTATAAATAACGATAGAAGATTCCAAGATATTAATTGGTATATTTTTCTACTTTAATGATTTTTGTAATAAAATTATATTGATAATGTATAAGTTCTTTAAGTTGTATTTTTTCTAATTTTATATTTTAAAAATTTGGGGTATTTATACCCGTTTTAATTATTATTATTAATATAAATTTAATAAAAAATAAAAATTTTAATTATAAAAAAAATTTATTTATTAACAATTGGGTTTAATTACCCAGATTATTTTAAATTATTTTTTAGATAATTTTCTCTGGAGCGATTAAAATTTCAAATTTGACACTCCAATCGCTCCCTATGATGGGTGCTACTTTTGATTAGGGCATATTTGCCCATTATTTTTATTTTCGGTTTGAGCTTAATTGCTCAAGATTCATAAAATGACTCGGCATAATTGCCCGAATCAATTATTATTTCCAAACAAAAGGTAAGATTTTTTTATAATATAATAATAATTTTAATAATAATATGATAATAATAAAATAATAATATTAAAACTAATAATAATATCAATAAAAAAGGATAATACATATATTAAATTTAATAAAATAGAAAATAAATATTATTAACATACTGTTTAAGTACAAATAATAATAATAAAAATAGTAATGATAATGACAATAAATTAATTATCTTTTAAGCCTTTAACGGCTTTTTCCGTCCAAATCAGGAGTACCCCCTTAATGAACGGGTCCCTGAGGAAGAAGGAAAAACTCGTTGAAAGGAACTAAATAAAAATAATAATAATTTTAATAATAATAATTGTTTCATATTAATTTTAATAAAATACAATAGTAATAAAAATATAATATTAATGACAAAATAATAAGAATAATAGTATTAATAAATTAATAATATTAATGGTAATAGTAATTCAAAATAATAATAATAAATAAATAATCAAAATAATAACAATAAATCTAATTATAATAAAAAAAATAAAATAATAATAATAATACTAAAGAAATAATACTAAAATAATAATAATAATAAAATAAAATAATAATAATGAAATGATTATAATTTTTATTATACAAATTTAAATATTAGTAAATATAATAAATAATACTAAAATGATATTAGAAATTATTCAATAATAATATTTATACATTTTACATATTATCTCTAATAACTACCGTAAGTCCCTGAGCACTGAGCTCAAACAAAAGGGTAGTTACAGAGAGATTGAACGACACATAATTTATTTTTAAATGTTTATTTTTTTATAATTTATTTTTAGGAGGGTAAGGCATTTATTTATTTTAAATTTTTATTTATAAAAATATATTCAGTTTCAGAACCTTAACAATCTACTTTCTTAATGATGTTCTTCACCTCACTTACTTCTTTTACTTTTTTGATTTTGATCTCCTTCTTTCGAACCGT
Organism: Girardia tigrina; assembly: GCA_001938485.1. Taxonomy (NCBI): domain Eukaryota; kingdom Metazoa; phylum Platyhelminthes; order Tricladida; family Dugesiidae; genus Girardia; species Girardia tigrina. The sequence continues at coordinate 16,799 of MQRK01177482.1, forward strand.
GAATCAAAAGACATCTTTCAATTTCTTCTACCGACCATTTATATTTTATCAGTTTTTCATCTAGCTTTCTTGGCCTTTGTAAGATATTTCTCAGCTGATTTTTTCAACCTTTCGAAGTTTAGAGCCTCTTCTACATCTTCCATCAATGTGCTTTTCTTCTGAACGACCTTCGTATCCTTTTCTTTCGATTGATACGCTCTCGAACACCGACATAAGGTGGTGAGACATGTACCCAATCACCAATATCTCTCGGATATTTTCTGGTATTTTGGATACTTTAATATACCTTGAGCAATCCGCTATATAAGTTTCGATGTTGTCTTATCTTCTGTACCTTTCCAGTTGGAGTCTCGAAATCAATTATTCAGAGCTGCTGGCTAAGGTCGCAATGTTGGGTTCGTGATCAACGATAGAATTCATAACTCAAATATTTATTAATTTTCAAATATTCAAAAATTTATGAATTCGCCATATCCTGACAAACATAACTAATCATTTATTTTTTAATGGAAAAAATAATTGTAAACACAATGCAGAACAATTAAAAAAGAAACGTTAAGAGAGACAAAACATATTCAGGAACATACAAATACAATTATAGTATAAATAACCGACTTATATAAAGTAAATCAATCTGCGAGTGACTCAATGTGAAAGTTTTGATAAATATTAAAAAACGAAATGATTAAATACTAAAAAAATCAATCAGAATAATCTCCAGTCATAAAGCAAAAATAGTATTTCAAGCAGAAAATCAACCTCTTGTAAAAAGTAACTCAAGTGTCGATAAATCAAAATTGACTCAAAATTTTTGCTATAACAATATTTTTTTTCAAATTATCATTTTCCTGAACACATCAGACCCAATCAAGTTGCATAAAGAATTGTCTATTTTTTATTAATAAATCTAATAGATTTAAATTACAGTTCATATCACAGGTTTTAAATACATTACCAATATAAAATAGTTTACGACAATATGTAAACGCCGGATTAACCTAAATTCGACATCCGTTTGAGAAATTCATCATTTTATTACACACACTACATGTTGATGGATTAAGTGTACCCTATAACGGTAACCAAGCAGCTTTATACGTTAATGAGACACACAAACCCTCATTGATTTGGTGATTTAGGTAGAAAAACAGACAAAGCATTAATTCAGTATGCACACACGCGCACTTTAAAACACACACACACCAACAAACAGACCACTTCTTTCTTTTGAAAATACATACATGTACAATTTGAGGTGAAGTTTCAAACATAAAGAATTAGGATGTTTACAATTGTCGAAAGTATTTATACAATTTGAAATCAATTAATCATATTATTTCATTTATTATTATTATTCTTAAGATAGAGTTAAAGTTTGTCGTAATGTAAGTTAGCATGACTATTTATGTATTTGTGGTGATTTTCGTTGAATTTGTAAAATGGGATGTTTATGAAATCAATAACCGTATGAATATGAGTGGGTTATGTAAACATCCTTTGTTCATTTTATAAACAGTCGATATAAATTCACAAGTTTCATAGATAATCCGTAAAGATTCTTTCATCAAACATCGTCTCTTCTTTGGTCATCTGGCTTTGTGATAGGAAATAATTACATGATTATCGTAAAGCTAAATTACCAAAGTGCTAGAAAATGTTGGATCATCTTTTGGTGTTTGCTTTTGTTTTTTATTGCTGTTGGTTTTGTCATTTGTTTAAATATATTTATATAGATGTATTTCTTTTTACCTAATTTCAAGTAAGATTTAATTGTTTTATTTGAATTTTCCATAAAATTTTATTTCAAATTAATATTTTGAATATTTCGTATTTTTTAAAATGCTTAATTTTATTTTTCTTACTAATTTTATAATTAAAATAATTATCACAATTTTTTTGTATTATAAATGTATAAATATTGAAATGTTTTAGATCATTTAAAAAACTGATTAAATTTGAAATTTAAATTTTTGAATATTATAATTATTATGCAATAAACTATACTATTTTTTATATTAAATAATTTAATATTTGTTTAATTAAAAGTTTTTGTTAATTACTATTTATTAATTATTTTACTATTTGAAAAGTTTTCTTTAAAGTTTTTCATTTATTTATAAAATTCCATTTACAAAATATAAAGACAATGGTATGATAATATCGGAAAGTTGATGGGTAAAAATAAAGTTAACGAAGAAAATTTTTGATAATAATTATAAATTGTATTTTATATCTCTAATTTTTTTGATATAAAATTATTTTTCAATTATTAATAATTTTATTATTTTTGTTTGATAAAACGTTCATTTGATTTTTTTATGAATAAAAAGTACAAATTTTTTAGAGATTTGTGAAACTGACAGAAAAAAATGTTTAAAATTTGAGATTCTCAAGTAATACAATAAATGAAATTGGATAAATTATAGTTATAAAATTTAAGTAATTATTGATAATATTATTATTTTGAAGGTTTTCTTTAAAATTATTCATTTATTTTTAAAATTTAATATACAATCGGTCTCATTATTGTGTGAAAGTTACGTATAAAATTTCGAGGAACGTATTTATTACGTTACAGGGGAGTCGTTTATATAGTATATTATTTATATGATAACAGTAAATTTAAAATTATTGTTAGTGTACTTTAACAGTTGAACTCTTTCGAGACGGGTTTTTTCAGCTGTGTAATCTAGGGGTGTATATAAGTACCAAGAGTCTCGAAAGGATTAATGAATTATTAGAGAAAATATAAAGAAAAAAGTATAAAATAATTCTGTCCGTTGATGGGTGATGCTTTAAGATAAATATAAACTTAACGAAGAGATTCTATTCAATAATTTTAACATTATGAATTATAAAACGAAGGAATAAATGCATTATTTCAATAACTTGTTTTGTTATAAATTTATATTTATAATATTAATAACTTTATATTTGTTTGATGAAAAATTCATTTTTTTATGAATTAAAAATTCAATTTTGTTTGAGACTTATGAAACTGAAAGAAAAAAACGTTCACAATTTGACATTTCCGAGTGATAAATCAAGAATTAAACCAAGAACAAGCTTTCATTTAATCGAAGTTATTGATGAAGAATGATGTCCTCTTGTTCTTGCAAGTGGCGCCAGGAAGGCTCAACTTTACTTGCTGATATTCAATTCGTATCTTGCGTTTTTCTAGAAGTAATGTGCATTTTTTAATCTGTAAATAAAAATAAAAATCTATTTTTATAATATTAATAATTTTATATTTGTTTGATGAAAAATTCTTTTGTTTTTTATGAATTAAAAGTACAATTTTGTTTGAGACTTATGAAACTGAAAGAAAAAAAAACGTTCACAATTTGACATTTCCGTGTGATACAGGAAATTGAATGGGAAAATGCGATTAATAATATTGATTATACAATTGAATTAATTATCGATTATTTTAAAATTTATTTTAAAATTGTTTCATTATTTATTAAATTTAATATATTATATTTTCCATTTATTTAAAAACATCAAATTCAGCAATATTGTTAATCTATTTGCATAGTTTAATTAATTAATAAATATAGATGCTCCACGATAAACAGAAATTAAACCATTTTTGTCCATCAATCGCGTATTGAAAGATGTTTAAAATTTTGATATCCTGTTTATAAATTAAAGAATTTTCTCGATCCGACAAATATTTTATCTGTGTATGGTAAAACGCGTATTAGAGCGTCTAGAAACAATATAAATGTATTAATAATATTTTTTATATATTAATTATTTGTCTATTTAAAAGATTAGTTACATGATTTTCAAAATGAGATACATTTTTTGACAGTCTATTTTTTATTCATTCTTTTTAAAAATGTCCATGTACAAGGTGTCCGGAGCATCCAGTGCTATTCCCACAAGTAAAGAACAAGTTTATTTTATAAAGCATTTACTGACAGAAATGGCTTATTTGAGAATAGCATCGGACTTTTCTGACAACCAATACATATTTAAACATTTTTTAGGTTGCCGATAAATAATAAGACTTGGACCTTTGAATTTTAGTTTATTAATTGTGGGTCAAGAACTTAAAGAAGGTAGTTTAAATGAACCTGGAGAGTTTCTAGATTTAGAATAAATAAAACACAAGTGTATAAAGTTTCAATATTTCTTAATTCCGTTCTAATTCAAATTCTTCCTACAAATTATTCAAAAGTTGGTTTACGTATTTTTCTAAATATAAGCTGGGTAGATCGAGTACATTATAGAGCACTTTTTGCTGCCATTTACTGAGTTTAGTACTCTACATATCGTGGGAGATTAAACTTCATAATTGAATTTAATGTAATTGAAAACATGTTACAAATTACAATCATTTTTTACAATTAAAATTTGATTTACATGTTTTATTTGTTGAAAAAATTTTCTGATATTTTAAATGGACTTATAAACCAAGAACAAGCTTTCATTTAATCGAATTTATTTATGAAGGATGATGTCCTCTCGTTCATGCAAGTGTGATGGCAGGAAGACTCACATTTACTTGCTGATACTGAATTCGTATCTTCGTCTTTCTAGAAGTAATGTGCTTTTTTGAATTTGTAAATAAAGATAAAAATATATGAAAATATTTTATTCCAGATATTGTCTTTATCATGTTTTTCAACTGTTTCATTCTTAATTTTTAGAAGTATTTTCCCAAGAATGTTAACCCCTCGACTGTCTTTGATATGATGAAATAGAAAATTATGTATCTTGTGAAGGGGAAAACATCGATTTACAAAATAATTTTAAATGCCTCTTATTTGTTATTCAAATGACTAGATCAACCAAAACGAAGCACTGAAGGTTGTTGCTCCTTTATAAAGGATTAACAAAATGATAATCCCGTCACAAGTTGGTATAAATGTACATGATGCGTACATTAAGTCTTCTAATTATCTAAATTGATATATGTTTATTTTTAATTAACATATTTTAATTAATTTGGCAATTAAAAAATACTTATTACAATTTCTTTACTTCTTTTTGACTTTGAATTGATAGAAGAATTTAACAATCCTGAGATTAAAATCACAATTATTAAAAAAATCTTTAATTTAACTTTTAAACTTTGATTTTTTTAAAAACCATTATATTTCATTTTATAGGTTTTACAATTAATTTTTAAGCAAAAACATGTTTTACTGAGGTTTAGGGTCAATGTCATCGTTCAGGTTACTCGAGATTTCCACCAAGAATCGTCATTGAAGTTAATTCGTTCCAAATTGAGATCTGAAGTTATTCCTGTTAAAAAGTTGATATCTGAATACAGAAGATTTATTTTGTTAAACATTTTCTTTTTTATAATTTTGAAAAACTATTATTGGAACTAATAAATTTAAATTTTATTAGCATGATAAAAGATGAAAGAATACGTAGATTTCACTAAACAATCATAGCTATGATAGAAATATAAAACACTTTGATACTTAAAATGTGCATTATTTATATTTATTGTGTCTATAAAATCCTTACTCTCGTAAATATTCAATTAAAATATAAATAAAAAAATCAACCCATAAAATCTGGACTTCTAGATTGAAATACTAAAATTCTTTAAAGTTCAAATTCTAATTTAATTACTCTAGTTTAAAAATATAGGGAACAACAATAATTGATCAAAATGTAGTACATCTGATTAGGAAATATTTTTTTGTCATAATTATTATAAATGATAATTGTGAGGATTTTAGGAAACTCTTCTAAATTTTTGAATTAAAATCTAACTAAACAACTTTTTAAAAATTAAATATTAAGTTTCGTTAAATTAACGATATAACTAGTAATTCAAAAAAATAAATTTTTTATATCCATTCTTTATGCAGACAGAACTCTATTTTGACAACAAAGTTTTTAAAATTTAAAAGATTTTAATTAAGAAACACAAAAAATTAATATAAACTACTTATAAATAGATATCTTGCAATTAATATTGTTCGAGAACTACGAATTTTCTGTTTTTTTGCCATTTTGGGATCTTAAAAAAATTTTTTCGATCAAATTTTTTGCATAATCATTTATTATCATAGAGAATGAGTAAGTGTACAAAGTTTGAAGAAAATCGATTATAGCCCTGAGGAGGACTGGATCACTTTCTCGTGGATACCCTGTTTCGTATTTATTGATTGTCTCTCTAGCGGCGTCATTGTCTATTGGCCGGTCTAAGTTCTCATTAGAAGCAAAATCATTACAAACAGTGTCACAAAATGAGTAAGGAAGTGTCCAATTAATCAATTGATCAACAGTTTTTAAAAAATTATTTCAATTGCGGAGTTACCACTTACACGTTTTTCGCGTACACAATACAGGAACTTAACAAAACACTAACACACTTAAACAACTTTTAATTGATATATAAATACAAATTAAAAATTTACTTTTTAAATTTGTATTTTAACTTTAAAAAAATTCAATAACTTTTTTGTCTTTTGTTTTTAAAAAATCCAGAACACTGTTAGTAATTGAAGTTGAGCAATCCACTGAGAGCACTTCATGTTTCTTTATGTATATGTTAAGAACACCAATATGACTTTTAATATTTTTATTATAACAAGTTTGATTGTCCTCAGACAATCTTTGTCAAAGCTTTCGTAAGATTGCATCAGTCTATTAATTAATAACTTTAATCTTATTATCTGAGCAAATAGAGAATTAAATAAATTGTTAAAATATTTATTCTAAATTTTATTGGATAAAAATTAAAATGATTATTAATTATTTAAAAAGATATTTAAAAATTGTAAATAAAATTAATAAACTATTTAAAATTTTAAAATTATTTTAACAAAGAAATAAATTTAAACATTACATTTTTTCAGATAATAAGACTTAAAATATTAATCAACCATATATGTAGGAGAGACGCAATCTCAAATCAACATACAATATTGAAACACAAAATATCAAACATTCAAAATACTCCTCACAGTAAAAAAGCCATGAAATTAATTTAATTACGTTTGAAAGAATCTTCTGATTTGCCAATAAATTTCAACTTTGTAGTATGTATCATTTACATGAAAATATCAAAAAAAGTGATTTATTTTTGTTAACATAACATTTAAATTTAAATATTTAAAATCAAATTTTGATGGTAATACAAAACGAATTATTTCCTCCTTCATTTGGTGGTCAATTATTTTTTTGAATTTTATTTGTTATCTCACAATTTAATTAATATAATAATATATCTTTTTGTTTAAAAATTATAATATATTATTTAACTAGTTACAAGGAATGCGCGAAACGAAAATTAATTTTAAGTCAAAAATGACAAAAACACAAATAAATAGAAAAAATAACCTAATTTTTCTTTGATGACAGCGTATTTTTTTCATTGAAGTCAGGTACGATGTGATACATAATTTCGAAGTATAACAAATTTAGTTATTAGTGTCAGTAAATATTTATTGACAATAAGTTTAAACAAAAATGTATGTTTCAAACATCTATGGTTTACTAAAAACTGATAGAAATTTTAATTAATGACTGGAAGCATTATCAAGTCTATTTTATTTTCTATATCAACAACATGCTTGCTTTCAGAAAAGCCTGGCAATTACATGTTGCGTTCATCCAATTGATAACAATCTTCAAATTCGCCACATGTTAAAATATTTTTTGAATTGCGTTAGAGTTGTAAAGCATTTAGCACTTGTAAAGTGTAGTACAGTGTAAGCCGCTTAATAGGACCACATTTGTCCCAAGCCCAACTGGTCCTATTAACCGACTGGTCCCATTAAGCGAAGTGGTGTTATTTTTTGACAAAGTACACTTTTCGAGT
>MQRK01177487.1:2820-18032 GCA_001938485.1 Girardia tigrina
ATATATATATATATATATATATATATATATATATATATATATATATATATATATATATATATATATATATATATATATATACCTATATAGAAAGTAAGTTAATAAAAAGAATGGAATAACGCGCCATTTAATAAGCAGCTCGCTCATCCCCGGTATTTGACTAGCTCATTGTATTCTTTAGAAATCGGAATACGGTGACAAAGTTGGTCACTGGTTCAAACTCGCTCAGGCTCCACGCAAAATCTGCCTTTTCGCCTCATTTGCAACTTCGAGCTCTAATAGGTTGATGTGAGAAGCATCATCTTCCTTGCGCAACTACGAGGCGCACTCTACTACCACATCCCTGTCCCTACAGAGATACAGATCGTGATTCAATTTGCGTCGCAACACACTTTACCGTTCCAATTGTTCCTCTGATAATGAATCATCTCTAATTTTATTAATTAAAGATTAATCGCTACCAACAGCCAGCTGTCCGAATAATTTTTCGAACTCCAGAACATCAATAACACTAATGATTTAATGGATTCTAAAGTTATTATTGTTTTAGTCGTCAAATTACTGTTTTAAAAGATTATTTTTACAACACCGATTACCGTCAGAAATAAAAATTCGTCTTTTTACAAATAATTATTTTGCTTGCTTCAAATGTGACAACTGTCATATTGTTTAGAGACCAAAAAATGCGACAATGTTGTAAAAGGCGAGAATTTTAGAATCTATCCCTAACAATTATAATTCTGGCATTTTTTCTACAATAAGAAACAACGAATCTGAGTCTGCAGATAAATCTTCAGTTGTAATGTTGCTGATGCAATATTAGCCTCATCAATTGTCATAATTCCTTTTTTACGATTAATTGACTTGCGAGAATGAATATTAGAATTAACGCATTTCTCATTACGAAAAGCCATTCAACTTAAAAAATCCATTTGATGTAGACCTTCTTTTCAATTGGGATTTAGAATTTATTTATCTAGGTAATTCCAATGTTAAGCTACATTACTCAAATATGTTCAATGACAAGTAACTACCCATTTAGTCACTCAGTCATTATGACAAAATATGCGAGTTACCACTTTGAAGTTACCTGATATTCCATATGTTTAACATCACTTTATCGAAAGGATTTAGAACAAAACATTCGGAGTTTATATAATCCTTGTCGTTGAAATTTACAAAACGATAAACAGAATTATAAACCATAATCCGAATGGCCTTATAAAAATGTCAATAGAACTATTAATGTAATTTATCATAAGATTTATTCAAATACATTTTGTGTACAAGGAATTCTAACCACAAATAGGTTAGTCTTTTAAAATAATTAACTTTCAGTTAATTATCTACAATTTTATTTCGATTTTAAATATTTAACGCCACTTTTTTATGAATAAAATTCATTTGATTTGTATTACTTAACAGCGAATTTTCTTCACCACTGCTGGTCTTTTCAACTTTTTCGATTTTCTCAGATTTTTCACTTTTTTCAGTTGCTTCTGTTAATTCTGTTTTATCATGTTCTGATGAGTCTTTGGAGACTTCTTCATAATCTTTTACTAACGCAGTTATATTAAACAGAGATTCTGTAAATTCCATTTCTTCCATTCCTTCTCCAACAAACCAATGCAAGAAACTCCGTTTGGCATATAATAAATAAAATTTGTGTGATATTCGTTGAAAAGCTTGACCTATAGCTGATGAATTCGTTAGCATAGCCAAATTTGAACTAGCTGGACCTAAATGACTTTCTGGAATACGACCCGGTGTGCTAGAATTAATACCTACTTTAAATCCTGTTGGACACCATTCTACAAAATCAAGTTTCTTGTCTCTTTTTACATGAGATAATGCTACATAAACATCATAAGGAGATATTTTTCCTCTATAAAACAACGCACAAGACATATATCTACCCATTGAAGGATCAATTTTTACCATTTGGTTATCTCTGTCAAAAACGTTTGAAGTTAAGTAGTCTGTTGTAATCTTTTCATGTTCGTGTCTATTGATGCATGCTATAGGAGAAAAATTACACAAAGGAAAGTGGATTCGCGGATATGGAACTAAATTGACTTGAAGGACCGAGATATCATTATTTAATGTATTTTCAAATCTGAGAGACGCTGTTAATGAGGATATTACTTGACTTATGATCCGATTAATAAATGTAAATGTTGGATTCTGGTAATATAAATATTTAAAGGAAATATCATACAGGGCTTCATTGTCAAAAAGTAAACTCAGATCGGTATCTTCGATGCAAAAGTGTTCTGCAAGGACTGCGTTGTATGGTTCAACTGTTGAAGAACTTAATGTTGGTGATGGATAAACTGGTAATTCAACTTTTGGTGTTTTTGGATATTCTGCTAGAGCATCAAATAAAGCTGAAGTTAGACCAGATCCTGTACCACCTCCCAAAGATCTGAAAAGCATAATTCCATTCATATGTTCGCATTCCTCATACATTTTCCTGGTAGCCTGGGTTATTCTATTCAAAAGTAATTTACCAACAGTGAAAAATCCTCTTGCGAAATTACTAGCGGCATCTTCAAAACTAGTAATATATCTATCAGGATGAAACAGATCACGAATGCTTCCCATTTTAATTTCATCTGAATAATATTTATAATTTAAATTAAATAAATTTTAAAAAATTTTTGATATCCAAATATGTTTTTTATTAACTTAAAATACATTTTTGTCATTTGTTGCATAAACTACAAAGATATGATTTAAAATTTAAAGCAGTGTAAATTTTAATGCACAGTTCCTACAATTAGATTAGAATCAAACTCCGATACGTATGTATGTAACATTAGTTTGCTTGTTACTCCGTAAATAGTGTCACACAATGCAGGCGTGATAATTATGTCATCAATTAAATCAGAATGTTGACTTAAAATCAGCTAGGTGAATACGTATATCGATGACTAACATATTTGCGTGCATTATCATAGCTTAGTCCAAAAGTCGATACTTCGACTGTCAAAGGGGGTCAAATGATTGTCTTGCCTAAACAGGGATTGACAGAACGAATCATATCAGCCATGCTGAATGTATAGCAAGCATCTATAAACAAATAAATCTCGCGTAATGCAGCAAACGGGTAATATTTAGACAGAAGCGGTCGACGCGCCCAAGAGTCACGACCAAGCAAACAAATTCCATGATTCTTTGCTTTGTAAAGTCTCCTCCCACTATCAGAACTGTTGCAATTGCATCACAACTACTGCAGGACAATTCTTCCAACATTATAACTATTCAGCATCGACAATCAAAGGATCATACCGTCTCGCACGCAAGCCGCTGTTATCGACTAAAAATAAGAGTGACTAACTCAAATTCTACAGGAAATATCGGGTTTGGACAAAGGATGATTTGCACAAAGTAATGCTTACAGATGAAAGTACGGTGAGTCAATCTTATAAGCACAACTGTCAGATGCGTCATCCCTTCGGACAGCGCTATAGCGCTCGATACACCATCGGCAGCGTCAAGCATCTCAAAACTTTCATGTTCTGGGGATCTATTTCAGAATTACCTCTTTAGCTAATGCGGCCTGGTACAACATGTATTAGTATTTACTTTCTTTTCTCTGTTTTTTAATTGTCTGATAATGTTTAGAGTCCTGTAACCTAAAACCAAATTTATAAAATATATAATGTTTTTAAATCATAAGTATAGAGTACGAAATAAGGTTTAAGAATGATTTTCTATGATGTACATATATTTTTAAACATGGCTGTGAAAGAGAAACAAATAATAAAGCTAATTAAATAAATGATTGATAAAATAGATTTATCAATTTAATGTTTAGTATAACACATAATATACTACAACATGGCGGGAAAACGATATCTTGCCACAAATTATCAGAGGAACGGAGACATTCGACGGACCAGAAGCTAAATTGGAAAAAATTACAATAAGCTTCCATATTTATATACTAAGATTATGGGATTTAAGGAAGAAAGAACAGCGGTATTAAAGACAAAATTCATGGCCCCAGAGGTAATAAGCAAATATGAGTAAAAACAAGGAGACAGCTAAGAAACAAGTTTTAGAAATGCATTATCTAAAGAAAAGAATATCTTAGAGATAATAAAGGAACTTGTGGAGATTCGAATCAAAGATAAAGTTCCCTGAAAAGTATTTAAAAGGATTGATAAACTAGTGGAGAAACTAGTAAAAAATACTTGGAAAAAATAGGACTGTCAGATCTAGATTACTCTAACGTCATCAAAGATAGAGAACTAAAGAGGGAAATGATTTTATATAATGCAACAAAAGCAGAAGATATAAAGATCATTCAAGAGAAAATTTATGAATTTGATAGGAACACAAGAGTAGAAGCGTATATGACAAAGGAAACTAAAGAATGAAAGAATGTATAATATAAACGAGAAAACCAAGACCTAGATACAAAGAGAAAAAGGTAGAAGAACCAAGAAGAAGTTTTAAAACTAAAAGGATCACATATTGGGCCTGACATGAAGAAGGCTATGTCTGACGTGAATGACCAAATGTCAAATGCATCTATTGTAATAAGAGAAGGCATGTGAAAACCCATTGTTATGAGAATCTAAATAGATTCATAGAGCGCTAACAATAGGGAAGAGAAGAAATGAACGAAGAGAATACATGAACACAAAATAAAGAGGTCGGACAGTTTATACGAATAGAAGAGACCAAGTAGCAGAATTAAGAGAATATGATGACGATTGGGAAAAAAATGTCCGAAAGATCGAATAAAAGAGAACAAAAAGAGAAAATATTACAAACAAGATCAATTTCAGAGATGAACAAGGAAATGAGGTATGATCACAGGGAGACATGATTCTGCACTTAGCTAAGAAACGAATGTATTTAAATGTTTGACGGTAAGTATTGTGAGGAATGTTCTGAATTGTTTGTTTTATATTTTGCATGTTGTGTGTTGATTCGGATTTTGTCTCTCCTACCAAGATGGCTGATTGGTATTTTCTTTGACTCCTACTATTTGAAAATAATATACTTTAATTTTAAAGGACAAACATTTAAAATATGATTCAAATGTAATATTTTGTTTTTCAAATGTAATATTTAATTTTTTAATGTAAATTACAATTTTAATATATTAATTTAATTAGTAATTCTTTTTTTTAAATGTTTAGATTTGATTTCATCCAATAAGAGTTCTGATAATTAATTTTTATTATAAATATTATCCCATTTGTTTTCATATAATACGATGATCTTCAAAAAAATTAAAGTTAAATTTTCGGGAAGCACGGGTTTTACAGAACCTGATCGTCATTGAGCGACTCTACTATCTTTTCAAAATTCAAAACCAATGGATATTTATTGCCTGATAGAGATGGGGAAATTATTTTGTATTCTTTAGCCATGTTTTTTCATTCTTTGATAAAGTTTCAATTTTTAATATTAATGAAAACTACGAATCAATCTATTATAATATATTTTCAAAAAATTCTGCTAATTTTTAAATAATTGTGCGGAGTTAACGCAAATCATAATATTAAAACAAAACATTTTAAACATTAAAATCAATATAAATACATATAAATATTTAATTTTTTTAATTACATTTTTTTCTAAAAACTTAATATTTATAAAATTAATTTTAACTAAAAAAAATAAATTCAAAACTGAACAAAGGATGACAGTATGATCACAGAAAAAGATGAAGAAAAGCCACAGATATCATAAAAATACCAACGTTTAAAATAGAATATAAAGCATTGAAAGGGATACAAAGCGTATAATTCTAAATATAGAATAGAACAACATGATGTCTATTCGATACTGGAGCACGAGTCAACGTACTCAAAAATATGAAGTTAAATAAAGTAAAGATAAAACATACTAAAAGACGAATACACTGTGCTAACGACTCAAAATTCGTAAACTATGGAATTCCTCAATTGAACATAAAAATCGATAAAATAGAAAAAACAATGGAATTTTTTGAAGTCAAAGAACTAGATCCTGAAATGAAAGCAGAAGTGGTGCTTGCGTCAAAAGCACAGAAAGAACTGAATAAAAAATAACAATATAAAAAATTAACATTTGTTTTAAAAAACTGTTGGTAACTAGACAAAAATCGAATTTTTATAAAATAAAGAGTAAATGTCCGGTGTTTTATTATTTTATCTTTGCCCTTACATTTTTCATGCGACATCAATCAATCCACGCCATTACACAATGTGTGAGACTGCCTGAACCGATGATATCGGCACCTCATTTGAGGAAGCATAGCACCATCAACTCCGTCGGTTCACAATCTGATAAGTCAACCGAGCCACCTATCGTCCGAGACGGGAGCTATTGCGGCACGTGTGGCGATCGGTCAGAGGATCGATATCCGAGAGCACTCCGATCGGTGACCACTGGGTCTAATCTGCACACGAACACACGCAAATCACTCGGAAAATTCCTTCGATCACTGGGCTCCCGAACAGTCAAGAGGTCCTGGCTGGTGCAACTCGGCCCAGCAACCAATACTTCAGCAGGAATGGACTTTTTAAATAAATGCAGAATAAAGTTGAAAAAAGAATCAAATCAAAAGACGTACTAGCAATACGAGATTATATATCTGATGAAGACTGATTAAAAAGAATAAACGATTTGTACAAAGATAAAAAGGTAGCCGATTATTGAAGTTAATAACGGAATATAAAACGATATTTATGGCGGACAAATGTGACATCGGTAAAATATCACTAACCAAATGTAAAACTGGGATACACCGAGAACCAATACTGGTAAAAAATATTGACAACCAAAACACTTCGAGGAAAAATTGTTAAATATTATCAGAAATTACGAAAAAAACCGACATCATAGGAAAATATAGAGCTCCATAGAATTATTAGGTTGTCCTAAAAGTTCCCGGTCAAGAATGAAAAATACAATTTTTTGTGCAAGAATTTATTTTAAATAAATAACAAATAATCTTCAAAGTACAGTCCATCATTTTCGACTACTTTCTGCCAACGGTCTGCAAGCTTTCGGATCTGGTACCATTCCGGCTGCTTCGAATGGAAGAACTTTTGACATACTTGTTCAACTTAATCGAATGCTTCGAATCAGTGGCCTTTCAAGAAGTGTTGCATGGATCGGAAGAGGCTATAGTCGGATGGAGCGTAATCCAACTCTTGGAACCTACCCGTGATCTTCTTGGCGGTATGCGGTTTGCCATTGTCTTGCTGAAGCAGTGCACGTTTTCAGTTGACTAAGGCAGGGTACTTCTCATTGAGCTTCTTGTAGACACGGTCCAGCTGTTGAAAATAGAGCTCTGCATTGATGGCCTGGCCGTTCTGAACCAACTAAAGGTGCACGACTGCCTCAAAGTTCCACCAGACGCACAACATGATTTTCAAGCCAAATCGATCTTGTTTTGGAACTGACGGCATTGCTTGACCCATTGGAACCCATCGCTTGTCTCGGTTGTGGTTGACCAAGTAGACCCACTTCTCGTCCGACGTCACAATTCGTTTCCAAAAGCGGTCATCTTGTGCATTATGTAGCAGTTGTCGGCAAATTTGGACTCTTTTATCGGGATGTGCTTTGGTGAGTTCATGTGGATCTTGACGCGGTTTCTTGTGCACAAAGTCGAGCTGCTTCAAATGCCAATGTATGGTTGACTTTCCAACTGTAAACTTAAATACCAAATCGCGAGTGCTTGACGAAGACTTCATGTCCAATTCTGCTTGCAAGTCATCGTTCGTAAAAATAAATGTATTAATGTTAACAAACAACTTCAACAGAAAGATAAAGAATGATAAAGAAATCACGGTTAAACACGAAAGAGTACAAAGGAAGTATTTTAATAAGTTACTTAATATTTTTTTGTTTTCTTTGGTTGGAAATACAATTGTCTTGGGTGGTAATATTCTCTAAACTACCTGGAATAGGGTTTATTTTGATAAGGATTGGACTTTGGGTTGTAAAAAGACGATTGTATAGAGTGACTTTGATGGTTGATTTGGTTTATTGTATTTTTTGTTTTTTTAAATCTCCTCAGTATTTAGATCAACTTGTTGATGTCAGTAGATTAGTAAAAGCTCTAAATTTCCTAGGGAAATATTTTATTATCTGGTTATTTCTATATTTGGTAAGATCGACAAATTTTGATAGTCTTCGTATTAAATTGTAGGTTACCAAACTTTATAATTTTAAAATCCAAATTTAAAACTGAAAATCAATTTTGCAATTTTTTATATAATTTCTACTATTAATATTATGATTTAACTTAATATGTTAAATTTTTAAATTTATTATTATTATTATTACTATTATTATTATTTGTACTCTATTTTAATTGCTTACGGTCAAATCAAGGAGAAAAATGATGCAAACACCGATCTTAGCATACCCAGATTTTGACAAAGAATTCATATTAGATACGGATGTCAGCTTCAATACATTCGGAACAGTATTGTCACAGAAGGATACAATCGGAAGGAAAAAGGTGATTGCATATGGATCTCATAAAATGAACCAGCACGAACTGAGATGCTGTATTAATTATGAACTATTTACTATTTACTACTTCACTTAACATTTCAAACATTTCCTATACTGGAAGCGATTTCTGTTGACAACGGGTCATATTCTAATAACCCTATAGTTCCAAACTTGGATAAATTCCCTTAGTGGGCTGGATATGAAAATTGAATACCGGAAAGGCATAAAAGCAAGCAAATAAATAAATGTTTGCATAGTAATTGCGTCTCTGCTCTTAACAGAACACATTACATCGAAAAATGGGACTATGTACATCTTGAACTCTTTTAATGTACCCATCCAACTGTTTGGAAAATTTTGGATAGTATAGTTAAAGAATTATCTTAACAATATGCAAGCTATCTGCGATATATAAGAGACCAAGAACCCCTTGGCGTATTAGGTATATCAATTTGAAATAACACATTGCAAACATCACATTGCATCATTCTAAAAGAAGATAGGATTTTTTTGCATTCTATAGCTATTATGTTAGGCTTTTTATAACCATGGTCACCTATAACTACGTTAACAAAATGGTAATAAATTATCTAAGTTTATTTTTTATTACCTTTATCAAGAGTTTATTTTACTTTAATTATTTTATTTTATAACGATTACTTAAAAATATAAAATTTTAATGTGTAATTTTGTCCAGTGTAATTATTTCATTTAACCCGGGTTACCATAAAAAGAGCCTAAGATCTATTGGTATTGCTAGTTTATTTATGTTCTTGATATTTAATATTATTTCTTTTTACGAATCTTACCTAAATTACCAATACGAATGAGAAAGGGTATATAAACAACAATGTGATCCCATAGGTACTAACCTACAACAGTTGGTTCAAGATCAATGAAAACACATCGGGGTACAAATCTGTTATTTAGGTTAACACTAAAGTACGAATCAACCCGTTCACCAGATATTGTTTTCTCATTTACTTGTTTACCGCTTTCAGATATTGCATGTTCCAAACAAAAGAGTTCCCAAACCGAAGAACCCAATTGTACTCCCGCTTGTCCAATATGAAAGTTTAAAATTTCTTTCTAAATAAGCGATAAATTCCCAGTATTAATTAAAGGTCGAGCATACCATTTTGAAATTATTATTATTTATATTATTTGAATCGATTTTAATAAGAAATACAATTTTATTATAATTTTATTTTTTGATATATATGCAATTTTGATTATATATTAAATGGCTTGAAGATTTACGAAATGATATAAAGGTAAAATATGAACTCAAGTCCTATAATTTTCAGAATGATAAAAACTATTACAAATGTTGATGTTATGATAGACCTCAATGTTTGCATTCCTTTATGTAGCCAAAAAGTTACTTGGTATTCCTTTTTAGCAAGGCTTGTTTTAACATTGTGAAAAACGAAGAAATATCATTTGAGTAACCATTTATTATTTCACAATTTA
This sequence comes from Girardia tigrina, assembly GCA_001938485.1. Classification (NCBI taxonomy): domain Eukaryota; kingdom Metazoa; phylum Platyhelminthes; order Tricladida; family Dugesiidae; genus Girardia; species Girardia tigrina. Next base: position 12,766 of record MQRK01177487.1, read on the forward strand.
CGACGTTTCGTTCTTAATAGAACATCATCACTTGGAATGTCCATTAATAGATTAGATGTTTAAACATTCAAAACCAAAGGATTCTTTATCGAACACAGAATTTTATCAAAATTCTGATTGGATTTAAATAACTTAAAAAACTGCAAAGATTTATTTATAACTATTAAACAATATTATAAAATTTTTTTTAACTAATACAATCAAAAAATAACATTTTTAATACCAAAATGTTAATTTTTTTAAATAATAAAAGAAATTATTCTATTCATAAAATTTTCTTCAAATTAAAAATTTGGTGTAATAAATAAATAAACATATTTTAAAACTAGAAAATCAAATTTTTTATATATTCTTGCTTTATGCGGAAAGAACTCTATTTGGCCAACAGAATTCATGAAAACAATAACACATACAATTCTCGTCTATTGAAAAATGTATGGAGAATTGAAAATTGAAATTTAGTTAATTTTTGATTAAATTTTCACATTACCATTTTGTTGTCATCGAAAATGAGTACGTTTGCAAAGTTTAGAGACAATTGATTAAGTGAAATTGCGGAGGAACCCTACCTAATCCAAGTAATGACGTGGTCAATCTGGATAGCCTGTATCGAAACAGTTCTGTCTGTGCATCACTGTCGCAAAAAGGCGCTGAGAGCCGACTTAATTGACCGACTGTTAAATCAACACAGAATTCGAAACAATAAATAATAAATTATAATAATTACTATTAAAAAATTAAAACAGAAACTTTCAAAGACGAAAATTCAGCTCACCCATCATATATGACGGGTCTTTTACTTGTATATACAACTAATATGAAGCATGGAAAATGATATAATTTTGATATAATATGTAAAAATATTTAGTTAAATATTAAAATTAAACATGATTTACTTATAAGTGTCAAATTAAACTTTTTTACATTGAAATAACTTTATTATTTCCTTTTTGAATGTTTATAAGAAAATTATGATTTCTAATCATTAATGAATCACAATCTGTCTTTCAGAATGTGAATCAAAATTAAAAATTCATCCTTAACATCAGCTGATTTTCTATTTTGACATGAATTCAAATGCTCACATAACCTACTCGTCTGACTTGGTTGTGCGTGCTCAATAATATGAGTACAGAGATGATGGTGTCTCTCTAATATATTATATCTAATATTTTGACATCTGTGACATAAAAAATTATAACGAAGATTAGTTCGCACACCAAAATTTGTTTTTTTTAAATTAACGAAAAAAAATCTTATACCTTTGAAGTGACAGACGCAACATTTATATCGTTTTTAATGCAATTAAGTAAGCTTAAGTAAGTCATGTTTAAATTTTGGAAAACCTTCAGAATTGATTTCATAATTGGTTTGAGACTCTCTTCTAATTCATCATTCTTGATCTTACACTTTTTACTTTTATCATATTCTCTGTCTAATATCTGACTCAAACATTTATAAAAAACACTATCAGAATACATGCTTTTATCCAGTCTTTTCTTTGAAATGTTCAAACATTTGTTAGTAAATTTAAAGGTGGAAGATAAAGACCATACTCCGCGTATCAAATCTTTGAAAAGACCACTTTTGGATTTTTTATCACAAAAACTGTATAGTGTATTATAAATCACTGTGTCCGTTCTCTTTCTGTGGATTTCTGTCTCGTAATTACTATTCAGTCATCTAATAAGAACATCAAGGTAAGCGAATCAGTCTGAATTGTGTACTTTATGTTAAGGTGTCTTTCTTTCATGAGTCTCAAAAGTTGTTCTATGGAAGATTCTTCTTCCAATACCAAGAAAAATTTTATTTCCTGTGAATAAAATCAATTCGTTTCTCTATGGATTGCATCAAAATGGATTCGAGGTAATCCTATTGCAAATCCATCTATTTGCTAATATAACTTATCATAGAACACAAATGATACATCCTTTGTAGCAAATATCCAACAACGCCTCTGAATTCAATTTAAGATCTTGTGCTTTACATCAACCCTCTCAATGTTTAAACCACTTACCAATTCCAATGTGTCATCAATTGGGATATTTGTAAACAAATGATACTGTTAGGGTTTCGAAATATACATAGGAGCACTTTTGATAAAATTTTATAAAGGAAAATTTCTAATGAATTCTTTTAGTAAAATTATTAATTTCAAACAAAATAATATTTAGTTTAATAAAACTTGGAATTAAAAATTATAAATGTTTGTTTTACTTCATCAAAAATTATAAATATTCTACTCTTTGTTTTATCTCATCAATTTTCAAGGCTGAGGAAAATTACTATATAAACAACATCAAATCTAGTTTTAGTTTGCCAAAAAATATTTGCAAGAAATTAACCAAGAAGAAGTCGTGTTAAAAAGTAACGTAAAAACTTATTTTATTTTTATTTTATTCTTTTTAAAATATTAAACCATAAGTACCCCGTATGGGAGAAGAGGGTTTAATATAAAATCTTTGAGTTTTAATCAAATCATCGTTCGACTTTGGAGATTCGCAGTTTATTCTCGCACGAAATATTGATTGTGTTTGTATTCTGTCATCCAAAATTGAATTATTATTATTATTTGTGACTTTTTGATATTTGTTATTCGAAATAAAGTTTGGTAAAAGAATTTGTGTTCATTATTCATATATTTATGTTGGAAGACCTTTCTGAATAATTGGAGTCAGATCAAAAGATTAAAGATTATTGATTGAGAATTATTGATAAAAGATTATTGATCAAAGAATAAAGAATAGAGATTTACGATTAAAGATAAAGATTAAAGATTTGTATTTTAAAAAGTGAATAATTGAAATTAACCCAACAATACTGTGAAGGACAGGCTCACTCTTAAAATTTTTGAAACAATTAATTTTTTTATAAAGAATTTCTAAAATAAGGAAATATTTAAAATTAAAAGTTTTCTAAGCAATTATAATTAAAAAATATATCTTAATTAATTTTAAAAAGTTATTTTCGGAAATAATCAAATTTTAATTATAGAGTAAAAAACTTAAAGTGAAATTAATTGGGAAATAATGGATTTTTAAATAATTGATTTAAAAGAAATATATAAAGACAAGGATAATTATGTTTGTACTAATTTTAAAAGTTATTCTAAAAAATAAAATAATGAACTTTGTTGTCAGAGATGTAAATTAAATAAAACAGATAATTTTAAATTTTAAAGTCAGTTTGAAATTCTGCAAATTAAAGATTTGACAAATACTTAATTCTAAACAGTTTTCGTAAAAAGAAATAAAGATTAAAACTTTTATCATTAATGTATCGTAATAATAATAAAAATTTGAATACTGTAAATTATTTTATGTATTTAAATTGCATTTAAAATTTGTATTGTATTTAAAATAATTGAAGGTAAAAATGCTTTTAAATTGTATTTAAAACAAATTGTATTTAAAATTGTATATTTTTTATTTTAAATTATTGTAGGTAATAAAAGGCTTTTAAACTGAATTATTGATAATAAATAAAAAGTTAAAATCTTTTATTAATTAAAAAAGTTTTCATAAATAAAAGAAAATAACATTAAACTAATTCTAAAATAATAAAAATCATTTTTATTAATTTAGTAAAAATATGACTACAATAAATTATGGAGGTTTTAATTTAAATTAAGTTGCATAAAATAGTGGAATTTAAATTTTCAAAATAAAGGGAATAAAAAAATTTCAATTTTAAAATAGCTTATCAGAATTTATAATTCCATATTTTTATATAAACATTTGATCAAAAAGAAAACGAAGAAAAGTTCATCGAAGAAAAATTGTTATTTGTGTTAGAAATCAAATTTGGTGTTAATGAATTATAATTTTGATCAAGAACCCAACAGATACTATCCGCTCTCTTTTATTCGAAACAGACTGATCTAAAAAGAATTCTTTGAATTCAAAGTGATTTTTAACTTCTAACTTGTTTTAAATTAAACATTTCAACAACCTGTCCAGAATTTTGGAAATTCTATCCTGAGTAGTTCCTATCATTGGTTAAATCGGTCATAGAGGATAACCATTTTTATGAATGTCTGGTAGTCCCTATAATTTAGCAGGTTTTGCTTCAGGATATGTCATAGCATTTGCAGGTTCCTCATCCATGAATTTATATTTAACTAATCTATTCAATAAATTTGTTCAAATTCGCTTCAACCTTAATCGGTATTGACACACTGTAGCTTCTCAACGATAACGACTGAAATTTGTCCGCACTCACCATCTCCATAGTTTTCCCCCCATAATCCTTTTGTTTAAAATTATCAAGCCATTGCCTTTGTCAAATCTTGATATCCTGAATTTTGCTTATTACATTATATCAAAATTATATCTATTTTTAAAAAATGTTTCAAAGATCGATGAATAATTTAACAAAATCATTGAACAATGAGAAAAAAACTATTGGATATTGTATACTCATCGAGAATAAACTTGTATACAGATTGCTATGACATCAAGAAGTGATGAAAATTCGATCACAAGATTTGAAGAAACATTTTACAGATAGAGGGAATATACATTGCATTTCATTCAGCAACAGCAGAATACGAAATTCTAACCTTAATAAATTTGGTTGAATTTAATTATCCAATGAAATAATAGTTGAAGATCTTTTAACAATTGCATTTATTATAGGAATTTAAGTTGCGCATACTCACACAAGCACAAACACACTAATTCACGTATACATACACTCATGAAAACTTCAAAACATAAAAACTTTTTACACATAACACTATTGAATATTGTTAGTTTTTAATATGAATTGCACAATAACTTCGTTTCCCAAAAAAAATATTTACTAATTAAAACAAATACATAAAAAATGCGAGAATTAATGATGAAATAATTGGAACCACATTTAAATAATTTTATATAAATTAATATTTATTTGAATGATTATAATTTTGAATAATAATTTAATAATACTAATATTCTTCCTAACATCCCCCTTTCTTAAAAGACCTTAACCATTCTATATTGCGTATAATTTTTTTACCGATGTTGTTTTCCAACTCATAACTGCGATTATGAATTTTTTTAATGACTCTATAAGGACCTTCATATCTGTGTTCATCTTTCCCACGACCTTCTTTTTTTACTAAAACTTTGTCATCTATTTCGAAAAACCTATTTCCACTATTGTCATTTTGATAAGTAATTAAATTTTGATTTTTGATAGCTGTTTGTTTCCGTTCTTCTCTATTACCAGCTCTATTTGTATCACCCCATTCTCTATTGATTTTAAAACCGAAAATTATTTCT
>MQRK01177491.1:15563-29793 GCA_001938485.1 Girardia tigrina
TTTTTTTTGATTTGTAGACATTGAAAAAAATGTATGAATAAATAAATAAAGATTTCATGTGTTGATACGAAAATTATTTTGTTGAAATAAAAATTAAAATGATTTTATCATATTTAAAAAGAAATTTTTGGTACATTTCCTATGTATTGTGGCTCATTAACATTTTGGTTTACGCAGTCTATTCGATAAATATACAACTTTGGGGTAGTAGGTAATATTACAATACATCTCAAAGTAACTTAACATATCTTATTATTGTTACTACACTTATTTAACAAACATTCATGAAGAAAATAATATACATTAAGTATATATTGTAGATTAGGTAGATCACTACATGTACCACAAGAAAAGCTCGGAGTTTTAAATTCAACCAATCAGATTGTAGTATTTTTGAACTGTTGAAAAAGTACATTTTTATAATTTTGGATGCATAAGAATACAGCAAAAGATGAATTTTTAGACACTAATATGAATTCAACTTTTGCTTACTATTTATAATGCCATATTCATTCATGAAAAAATCTTTAAAAACTGATCAACAATCTGATTATATTGTAAATAAAAATAAAAAAACTAAAGAAAATCTTTCGAAAAAGGCTAGTTTAGCATTCAAATTTTAATATTTGATACCAAACATATTTGCGATATTTATCTATCTGCATTAGATATTTGTAAATGACAAAGGTGGTTTTCTATGTTTAGATCCAGTAACTTTCCCACTTGAATCGATCAGGAAGACAAACAACTTTGGACAATTAAATCTTAATAGTGGAAGTGGAAGCCAATCCGTGTGAGTCCATGCAAGAATATTTGCAGCAAATTTAAAAAGTATGCAGAGAAGGTGTTTGAGTCCTTCAAAATCTGTTCAATGAAAATAGAGCTAACCGGTCCACCACATTAAACTTATTGTTTCAAAGGCAAAATATAAATTTTCTTTTGATTACTTAATCACATGGGATGAAAATTATGCCTTTTATAACAATGCAAAATGCAAAAGGATGTGGATGTCTCCTAATAATTCACCAAAAAGCACTGCTAAGCCTGGTTTGCATTTTAAAAATGTACTTTTGTGTGTTTCGTGGAATATTTACAGTGTCATTCATTTTGAAGTGCTAAAATCTGGGGAAATTATGAATGCAGACTATAATGTAAAGTGAAATTGGATGTATTTTCCTCTTCCATTAACTTTAATCAATAACTAGATGCAAAGAGATAAGGAATTTTTATTAATCAGAACAATAAATATCCGGTAGTTAAGTAGCTTTCTGGCCAAGTTCAAATGAGTGAACCGAAATTGTCACATGAGATTTATTGTACAACTACTGATTTCATAGTTTAATCTGCTACTAAACATTCGTCAGGTGATTAGATGCTGGTAGTGTGATGGAAATTTTATTGGCGACAGTGCTCAGTAAAACAAATTTCCAGTTCCGGCTAATCCAGGAAACCTGACAAATGACTAGTGATCCGGTTGGATGCGTCACAGAAAAACAAGGTGGAAATCAGTTTGTTGAGTTTCTCTATGTGAAACAAATCAGCGGACTTGAACTTGTCCAGAATATTTAAGGACAGATTTTGGGTTCGATAGCGACTTCAAAATTAATCAAACTTGAAACTTGAGAGTTGTCATTTTGTAAGGCCGAATTGTCGGCGGTAAACAAATTCGAATTGCAGAGAAGTTTGGAGTTGAAATTTTTGTATCGAGTTTCGTAAGTTGGATTGACTATTTTCCTTAATGGAATGCTACTAGATTCGATTTTCGTTACCATTAAAGACAGATTGAAATTCGAATTAAATTATTCCAGCATTTTGATTGTGGAAAAAGAGGAAAAATGGCATATAATTCCAGTTATCCGCAAGAATCCTCCAAATCTGCTTATGAAATTGATTAAAATCAATTAAAAGTATCTCTGGAGACATTGGGCGACTACATGGTGCTTGAAACCAATTTAGTCTGTGATCCAGCTCGACTCTAGAGAGCTCCGTTTTCTAAGGGCATGAAAAAGATGCCATTCGACTCCATTTTATTTTTCAAAAAATAAAAAATCATTCAAAAACATTATTTAATCTAATTTTGCAATTACTTTACAAAAATATTAATTTTTTTAAAGAAATAGCCCAATTAATCTTAAAGATAAAGAAAATGTCGGTTTATCTGTTCATTATGCGTTGGAAGATGGTACCACCAAATGCAATCACGCTTTCAGCACACCCTCATACCAAACGGAAGGTCTATGTCAACTTTCATCCCAGAAAAAGCATGCTTTTCTTTGATACACCAGTCTATATTACTGAGAAATTGGATTAAAGTATTTCCAAATATCAAAGTCTGTAAGTAACAGTTAGAGCAAAAGGCTGTCTGAGTTTTCATCTACTATCTACTTTCAGATAATAATATATACTATCCGATTTATATGTATAATGCTGGTATATATATTAACATATACAGTGATTGAATAAAATGGAGTCCATTCGTCATTTTTTATTATATTCATATTCTACGTTATGTCTTATCTTAGTCGATAATCTTTTTAAATTTTTCTATAATTATTTTTTTTCCTCTTCAGACAGACATCAATAAAAATCATCGAAAACCATTAAATATAAATTTTGATAATATAAATATTATAAAACTAAAAATATTATTTTTGATTACTCCATCTAAGCTCATTTTTATTATTTTCAATATAATTTTTTAACATTTATCAAAATTTAATTTGTTAAAAAATAATTAATTTACATCAAATTCATTTATCAAAGCAAATCTAGATTAATGTTTTAAAATAAAATTATATTTTCATTATATTTATATTTTCTATGTGACAAATATTATTTTGAAATAATAATAAAATTATTAATTTTATTTAATAGTAATAATCATACCGTATCTCATAAAAACAATTATTTTCAATTTCAAAATGTCAATATTATGTTATTTGAAAAATGGAAAAAAAATATTAAAAAAACAAAAGCTTAAAAATATAAAAATAAGTATTTGACAATATTTATTTTATTACAATAATGTTTTCCTTTTTGTTGTAAATAACGCCCATTAATTAAAAACTTAAATTTTAAATAACACAAAAAGTTGTGTTAAAAACTAATGAAAAATAATAAATTGATATAAAAAGATTATTAAAATATACATTAATTGTTGATAAATTAGTTAAATATTTACCTATAATTACGAGAAAAAGTTCGAATAAGGATTATTTTATATTATAAAATAAAATTATTAAATCAAATAATTTTTGTAATATTTATTAATTTTACAAAAATATTTTTTATAATATTTAATTTATATCATTTATAAATTTAGCATGTTTATCATAGCATGTTTAATAGAATGTCAATTATTGAAATTGCACAAGTCCATAGCATTAAAAGAACTACTTGCCATGCGATTCTTCGCAAGTTTCACAACACTGGTGTAGTTTATCCTAATAGACGTGGTTTTGCTAAGCCTCAAAAACTTTCTGAACAACAAAAAATGGCAATCAATGAAGATTGTACACTATCTTTAAATGCAGCTGCAAGACGTTTACAAACAGATTTTTCTATTTCTAACAGATTTTTCTCTCCCTCAACTATAGCTCGAATCTTGGAGGCTTTTCATTATTCTCTGAAAACTATTCTGCTTATTCCCGAATGACGAAATAATGCTACCATGTTAGAAATACGTAAAGAATATGCTTTGATGTTTAGTGTACTTCGCGCAACTAGCTCAAAAGAAAAAATTATTTTCATTGATGAAGTTGGTTTGAATGTATCAATAAGACTAACACGTGGACGATCATTAGATTTTTCACCGGCAGTTGCAGTTATTCCTGTGATTCGTTCTAGAAATATTTATATTTGTTGTACAATGAATCTTAACGAATTATTCATTTTAAATCAAACAATCGAGCTATTAATCATCAATTGGCATTTTAAATAGAGTTTTTTTGATGGATAATGTAAGGTTCCATAAAATTACAGCAGTGTAAGAAGCTATTAATGACAATTCATATCGTGATCTTTACTTGCCTCTCTAATCTCCATTTCTTAATCCCGTTGAAAACATGTTCAGTAAATGGAAGGAGATTTCAAAAGAATCCAAAGGCTGATCCAATGTCAGCTATCTATAATCGTGCAAAGATGGTCTTGTCAATGGACTGTGAAGGCTTTTTTAGGCACATGTGGTCTTATATTTCTAGGCGATTGAATAAAAAAGAAATTTTTAATTAAATGAAAAAAATATTTTTATTTTATTTTCATTTGTCAAAATGTATGATGCAATTTCAAAAATGATTGACGCAATGTAAAGTTAAATTGAAAAACCCTTTAAAAAACCAAAGTGTCAGCATCAAAAATTGAGAGATAATTCTATAAAAATAAAATTTAGTCAAATGTATTTAAAAGAATTATCAGTATAAATTAAGATTGGTTTTGTTCATTAAAATGACTTTCGAAATACTTATAAAAGGTTTTATATAACATTTAATTTGGATAAAATTAAATTTGATAAAATCCAAACGGAAATTAAACGTTTTATTTATAATTAATAATCTTTGTTTATTTTCAATGTTCTTCATTTTACTAAAATATATATTGAAAAAATTATATTTATAATATATATATATATATAAATTAATGTAATGACTTATTTTTCTTTAAATGTCTTTGGGGGCCAATTAATTATAGATGATAGTTTCCTAATCAAAATTACTTAGCTCAAAAGAATGACTCTCAAAATCATTTATTTGAGTTCATTATTGTTGAAAAAGGTAATTTATGGAGATAAATTTTGTAAATTATTTTTCTATAATTATTTCATAAAACTTTTGTTTTTAATAGATTTATTTTTGTTTCCTATTTTTCATCACTCAACGAGTCATCTTAGATTGTATTTCTGTAAACCTTTTGTTGAAAATTTTTTTCAATCTTTAATTTAAGCTTTTAGGTAATCTGGATGGAAAACATCATGGGGAAATCTGTCAAACTCTTAAATGTTTCCCAGGAAAGTATACATTCTGATCGAAAAAGTCATTTACTTTGATTTCAGAAATACAAGCTTCCTTTCGACATAACAGTCAGGTGTCTTCATTAACTAATGGTTTCTGGGTTTAAATATAAGGCTGAAACTTTGCGCTTAATAATAACTCTTTCACTGTTTCCAGATTGACTTTACGCCAAATAAATGACATCTTTGATTTTTCAGTTGACCTAAGAGATTGTTTTGATCTTCATCACTAGTGAAGGGAATCTCAAATGAAAAAAAAAATTTTGAAAGATTTCATCAGAACATCACAACGCAAACCTTTCAGTCACATTTTTAACAGTTTCTGAGTAAACCTCTATTACTATGGAAGGAAACTAAAATAAATGTGTTTATTTTTTTCTGTTTATTCATGTTGACTATACTAAATATTGATTAATAGAAATTCTCACTACTTCAGAGTCTTCTAAATGTTCTTCTTCAAGTACGAGGAGCTCTGAAAGTTATCATCAATTTGTTAAGAACATTAAGATTATTTTCATTTATTTATTATAATCACATTTAGAGTCATTAAAACTCTCTATATTTAATCATGATTATTCGAACAATTTTTCTAAATCTTTTCAAAATATTTAATTTCTAAAAATATTAACTAAAATTAATAATTTTAATAATTCCTTTCTAAAAACTCAAAAAAATAATTTTTTTAAAATTGTTAAAAATGAATTGAATTTAAATATTATTAGTTTTATTTATACCTAATTAAATATTTTTCTTTTTAAAAAAAACTAGTGAACATGATTTTAATTGTTGATTTTAAAAATATAAACTTATCAAACTATTATTTTAATTATGTTCGATAAATCAATTACTGTAAATATCAAAAAATACCAATTTCCATCTCAGTGAATCACCACTCTAAGTTCAACATACTCAAATCAACATACAACATCAATACATTCTCACATTCATACAATTTTAAATGCTGCTCGTACAATTAAAAAATTGTATTTTTATTCTGAATTCCTTACTTCGTCCATTGTGATGATATGAGGGTTAGATGAAGGTATCTGAAAAACATATTAAATTTTAAATTAAATGTAAATCCTTCTCTTAGTTTCCTATAAAATCCTCAAATGATGTTTTTCATTTGTTATGTTCCATTTATAAAACAAAAAAAATATATTTTTGTTATTAAATTTAATTAAAATAAAAATAAAACTTTTTTCAATACATCATAAACAGAATTATTTAGTCAAAATATTTTTAGTTCATGTTTTGTAATTTAACTATTTATTCTTAATTTAAAAAAAATTGAATTTTTTTTCAACATTTCAAGTTTTTTTATATTTGAAAGAAATAATAAAAAAAAATTTTAAACGAAATATAAATTTAAAGATCTTTTTAGCTGTTAAATGGAAACAGTGATGCTCGAAACGTGGCCAGAATCAAATTTCAGTCACCGATTGTTGCTCGAAATATTCGTATTTATCCTATTAATAAAGAAAAACCAACTCGAGCTTGTATGAGAATCGGGGTTTATGGTTGCGACTTTAATGGTACTTTTAGTTATACAAAAATTATAATAATTATTTATATTTTAAGACGGTGTTGTTGAATATTCTGTTAATCAAGGACATGTTTATACTTTGACAAGTAATGATAAATACGATCTAAGAGATTTAACTTATGATGGAGATGAGATGGTTAATAATAAGACGTTCACCATATGGTTGAAAAATGGTATGGGTCAATTGATGGATAATATGATCTATCACGACATCGTTTTCAATGATCATGATAACAAAATTAATGGTTATCATTTTGTCGGATGGCATAGAAAACTGATTCCATCAAATAAAGTTGAAATTATTTTTAAATTTGATCAAAGTAAGAATTATTTTTAATTTGTAATAATTTTGTGATTTTTGTTTCTCATAAATAATTAATTATTAATAAATACCATTAATTATACTTAATAATTCATTATCGTTTGGAGCCATAAAATTAGACTATTAAGTAAATATAAATAAATAATTTTTATTTTAGAATCTTAAAAGATCCTACTTTTTCAGTCTTGTACTATCTTAATCAAATAAATTAATTCAATAAATTTATAATTTACAAACAAATATGTTAATAATTCTTGATCGGATAATTTTGTTCCAATGTAAATTAAAAATCAGAGAAAAAAACAGTTTATAAATAAAATGTATTCAGACAGAATCTTGACAAACACTCATCTACACAGCTAAAGAATACAAAATAAAAATTAATATATTTGTAATATAAAATAACCCACTTAATAAGCAAAATGCCGAAAAAAAGAATATGCTTCAAATAATAGCAGGAAGTCAATCCGGATTCAAGTATTCTAAGACCTTTTTGGCTATACGTTAATCTTCCCGAATCAAAAACTAATGATTGCCTTTCATGATTTTTAAAATGAGATCTGGGTGGAGCAGAGCAAAAGGTTTAGTAGTGATTACTTCCGATCCAAATTCATACTTAAGCTTTAACTAAAATCCTTCTTCATGATCATTTGTTTTACCTTGAAAAAGATTACACTTTATAGAAAAGCATACAGTATACTTTGTAACATTCGGTAAATCATATAAATAATTTAAAAGGTAAAGTTACCAGCATCTAAGCATTTTGACTCGATGCTTCAAACTTTTTCATTATTTTTTTATGAAGAAATTATCAATATTATTGTCTATTACGACAACATAGAAGATCAAAGAATGGCTGCTATCTGTTTATTTCTTCAAGTTGAGATTGATAAAATGAGGAAAGCATATTTAATTGAAAAAATCGAGTTACATCTCATTAGAGTATGTAAATTCAAAATATTCTCTTCATAAACTAGTAAATCAAAATAAATTTTAAATAATTCTTTATGCAAATAGAAATCCCTTAAAAATTGATTAACAAATTCACAATTTTCAACAAATTGATATTTTAGGGGCACAACTCAAACTTATTGTCCGATCAATCTGGTTGGGGTGGAAAAATAACCGACCGGTTATGTCTCAGTGCGGCTCAACACTGGCACTATAGTAGAATCTCAAACTATTCTGTCCGACTCAAATATTGTTGATTGAATAATTTGTTGCCAATTTCTGATTTAGATAGCCTGTTCTTTGAAGCGCCATTTCCGCACCTTTAATCCATAATTTTGTGTAACACTAGAAAATTATAAAAGAGAGTTGAGTACCTCGACTATGGAAATAAATATTTTTTTGAAGTTTCTCATGATAAAGACATAGCCATTTATATGGTTAATGCGCCAATATAGACACTGTAATAAAAACTTTTTTAGGAGAAAATTAATTTTTCTCTTTATATTAAATTTTTATTTTCCAAAAAACCAACGGATTTAGTATGTTTTTTTATTTATTTTTAAATAATTATTGAAGTTTTCTGAAGCCGTTTGTTGAATTTTATTTTCCCCATCTCAAAATGATCACTTTCGACTTCATTCATTCGATTTGAAGTTTTTTGACAGAAACTTATTTAAAGTTTTTATCAATTTTTTGAACGGATTTCTATATTATTTTTCTATATATTTTTGTACATTGTAAGTCGAACAATGTCATATTATTTGTTGTAACTCAAAATAACTTCAATATACCAAAACAATTAAATGTTTTTATGCAGTTTAATGGAAAAACGGACTTAAGGACATCTTCCACATTTTACGAATTTAGATTATTAATGTTCAAATCATAAGTAGAGAGGTTTAATATTAGGAAATTTATTAAATAGTTAATTGAGTGAATTTTAGGCAGTATGAAGACTGAGATTTGAATTATGTTTTAATATTTTATTTATATTGTTTAATAATAATTTTTATTAATATTACTTAATTTTACTGAAATATTTACATTAATAGAATATTGAGATTCCTTTTTTCATTTAAAAGTTTTAATAATATAAGTTTATTTTTAATTCTTTTGATTATTTCTTTGATAAATCATGCCTATATTTTTCAATTGGTAAAATTTGAAAATAATCTTAAAAGTAACGGAAAAAAAATCAATTGATATTCCTAAATATTATTATTGAAAATTTCTGTTAATTAAAAATAATTAAATAGCGTTTGTCTTTTAAATTAAATACATTTTTAACCAAATCGGATTAAATTCTAAATAGAAAAAAGATTAATAATAAATCCTTATTCTGATTCTCTAAAATTTTATTAAAAATATTTTAAATCTAAAAAGTTATTATTTTATTATATATTTTTAATTAAAATAGAATAAATTATTTTTTTATTTTTTTATAGATTATTATTTTATAAATAACTTTAATTTAAATATATTTATAAGGAATTTAAAAAAAATATTAATTAAATTAATTAAATAATTAAAAAAATAATATTAAAACAAATTATCTTTATTTCAATTTACTGTTTATTTAATTACGTAATTAATTTATTTTATTTAATTAGATAGTTTGTACCTTTCAACATTCGCTTGTTAAACGTTACACAAAATTTGTCAAACATACAATACAAAATAATTTTAAAGAAACGATAGTTAATAATTTTCCCTTACACCAGTATTAAAAACACTGATTAGATTTTCAATACATTTATTAATATCACAACTTGAATTGACACTGCACAATTCTCACATAACTTTTGTAACTAGTCATCGTTCTTACCTGATAATTTTTTAACTCTATTTCTAAATGTCTTATTATTCAAACAAATTTAAATTACAATTTAATTTACAATATCGATTACAAAATAATTTAAAATTTATATTACAAAATAATTCTTATGTTCGACTGTTCTCCATTTGTTGTCTCTCTTTGTGGAATAGGTGTCCACCCGAATATCTTTACTCTTTGATTCAAATTCGTATTTTTTCTTTTGTATACATTCAATATCATCAGCTTTCGAGACACCTCTCAAGTTATTTCTCTTTCTTTATTTCTCTATCATCTACAGAGTTGGCTTCTATCAGGTGTGATATGTCTTTTTCTCAAATTTCTTTTCTACTAGTTTCCCACTAATTCGTCTTTTTTCGAAAAATAGTTGAGGAATCGTTTTATCCATCTTTTATTTCAACAAGTTCTCTCATTATATCCAGAATGTTCTTCTCTTTGGTGAATACAGAAGGTATTTTTATTAAGTATCTCGCTGTTCATTCTCGTACTTTTTTTATTACTTACAGAGTCATAAATGCTGTCACCAGCAAAATTCTTCTTTCTTCTGAAAATCTCATGATCTTCGCCGAAGTTATTTAAGAATTACTCTACTAATAACTGAGATCCGTCGAATATCTCTGGACCTCTGATGTTCGGAGTCACGAAGTCGTTGATCACCATATTAAGAACACTAATTGCATTTTCAAAACATTTATTGATATCACCACTTGAATTACCACTAAGATAATTCTCCACAAAAAATTCTAACTAGTCATCATTCTTGATTGAGAATATTTTTAATTCTATTTCTAAATGTCTTATTATTCAAACAAATTTAAATTACAATTTAATTTGCAATATCGATTACATAATACTTTATAATTTAAGTTACAAAGTAATTTTCTTTATTTAAAAAAAATATTTTAAATATATTATTTATGATATATGAATTTAGTT
This sequence comes from Girardia tigrina, assembly GCA_001938485.1. Classification (NCBI taxonomy): domain Eukaryota; kingdom Metazoa; phylum Platyhelminthes; order Tricladida; family Dugesiidae; genus Girardia; species Girardia tigrina. The sequence continues at coordinate 26,158 of MQRK01177491.1, forward strand.
TATGATATATGAATATTCCTCACAACCAGTATTATACTTTTCACAAAATGACTCAAATATCAAAATCGATTTGATTGATTCATAATCGTTTTGATTCTTTAAATATTTATTCGACCCTGAATACTAATATTCTATAATTTTGTTATTTTTTTGCATTTTCATTGTTACGGTTCTGTTAGTACAAATATATAGAAAGAATACCAAGCACAAGATACGATTTCATTGAAAGATTTCTGAACACTCATTTACCAGTATCAATACTTAGATGGTGCAGCAAAAATATAATTATAAAACGCAACACAGTCTTCAAAATTAAAGATTTTCTCTCAATCCAAGCATATACTGCTGCACTGTTTGCTATATATTCAACTTTACGAACAGCTAGCGGTACTCAAGTTTAGACTTGCAAACAGAATAGGCAAAATTACGGGCTGGTACAATTTCCATAAAATTAACGCCACAAATTTGACTTCCAGATATTTTTTTATTTTTTGTAATACATATATGGACCGCTATGACCGAAAGAGTTAAAAGAAAAAATATTTTTTTTTCTTAAACTTTTAATATTCGAATCTTTCGTTAATGTTTCAACCTATTTTTAAATCATATTCGTTACATTATAAAAAATCAAATATATTAAAAAAATAAAAAGAAAAATATATTTGAAAATTCAAATATTTTTTTATTTAATTATTTATTATTTAGTCTGCAGCATATTTAGGCTCTTCTTTAATCAGGAAAAAAACAGATATTGAATAATAAAACCAATTAAAAGTAATATGTTAATAAGAAGAATATTCAATCATACGAATTTTTTATTACTAATGAGGATTTGTATTTTTTTATCATTATGTTCTCAAAAGAAGCTACATTAATTATATTTTTTATCGAAAGAATTTAAGGAGATTCTACATTGAAGAAACTAGTTTTTCATTTCAAGAAACAATTAATAAGAAATATTTTCCTTTCAAAGAGATTATTTTCCATTCCTTAGATAATAATAATAAATGATAGAATGTAAAAAAGATTTTTTATCCTCGAATAATCACTGATAATAGTTGTCATAGCGACTAATTGCATTTATCGGTTTGTATCATGTTTTGCACGTTTTAATTTATATATAAAAGGTTTTTAAAATGTCAAGAATATTCTACTCCCATAAAATATTATCGAAATAATCTATCATGAAATGATTACAACTTTTACAAATAATTGTAGTAAGAACAATAATAAAGGCAATCATGAAACTTTAATGTCAAAAAATACTTTTAAGTCATAGAAGTTATGTGCTTGACTTTATTAGTTTCAAATATTTTCAATTAAAATTACTTATAAAATTTATTTGTTCTGTATATCTTTTATATAATATAATTCGTATCACTATTAATATTGTGGATGTATCATAATATGTTACAGAAGTAATTTATATCAACAAGATACTTCTTTTATTAGAATAGGTTGCTTCGACGTTCATTAACAGACTTGAAAATATATAAAATCGTAATTTTTTGTATATTATTTTAATAAATTTTGTTTTTAAGTATTTTATTGAGAAAACGCTCATAATCTTTACTAAGTGCCGAACTTAAAATATTTCAGTTACAGATCATCTTTTAGGTTAAAGCGAAAATAATTGCAACTTCATTTGGATTGACGGAGTTTTAGGAAAGCATTTTTAGCCTTGAATATTTACAAAAAAAAATAATGTAAATTTTTTCTTGTAATTTCTAAGAATTGGAGAAGAACTGTTACAGAAACTGTTCTTTGTACAAAATGATGTATATAAAGCTGATGAAACGGTGTGATTTATTGGCAGTTTTCTGAAAAAACAATTGGCAACAAAAGGCTAAAAAAGGCGACACTGATGAAATTATCTGCGGGAAACGATTCTTTAAGAAAAATACTGTCGCCAAAATCTCAAAAATCTCAGTCGCCAAATGTTCGGTGTTTAAGGAGATGGTCATTGCCTCGAACAGCCAATAAACATGGAAAATGGAACATCCACCCCATAATCGTATCTTCCCTTGTTTTCCGAGAATTTGCTTTGCTCTCCGAAATCTTAATGATTCTGACGATATTTATTCTTACGAACCTCATTTGACAAGCATTAATTATAATAAGACAAGTAAAATTCCAATCAGAACACAAAATATATTTTTATTGCATTTATTTTTGAAGTTTCATCAAATGCATTTATTTTAAACAAATCATATTTTGCTAAAATAAATTTCTAAAAAATATTGTTCAATGTTTATTTATTTTTGTTGGTCCATTACGTTTTAAGATCCCTATCGCCAGAAAGAAAACAAATTCGAAGGTCGTAAACCATCGAGGAAAAGAAGCATGTCGTAGAATTGCAAACATTTCAGTCGAATTTTAATCTTCATTATTTCCATTATCAAATATTTTATTGAAGTTTTTAACAGCAAATATGAGTATTGTTGAGCGACCAGTGGATCCATTAACTAACGTTATTTTTTTACTTAATAATTTGATAAGTTGAGAAGAAAATTTTTTAAGTTCTACAAAATTTCTAAAAAGTATAAATGTTTTATATAATGTTCGTTGAATTGATCCATCATTGAAAATGCTTAAATACTGAAGTATAAATAGAAGGCCAAAAGAAAATAGTCATGTTGAACATCATATTCAATGGTTTGAAGTCTAAACAGCAAGTTAGTTCTATGATTTGGCCGACGTTCATGTTGATTATAGTGAAATTACCGATTATATCCAATTTAAGCTTATGAAAACGACTCTGAAACAGATAGTGATCCTTCTATTGCTCAGTGTACGAATCTATAATTTTCACAGACTCTTTTTTAGAGCAGCTTAAAATCTATTCCTTTAAAATCAACCCAAGCATACAATAAAAACTTATTTAAATTGAAACAGAAGGGAATCTTGAAACGCAAAGGAAAGTGCATATTATTTAAGTAGACTGCTGTAAATGACTATTTTTCAGTAAATTATAAATGAATTTTTGAATGTTAATAAATTTTCCAGAAAGTGACAATAACAAAAATATGTAATGTTTTGTTATTTTGTGCAATTAAGTTATTTTATGTAGGTTCATATAGTGCAGTTATTAAAATGTTCTTATGTTTGTCGTTAAACGTTTTCGATGCCGTTTAGCTTACCATCTAAGAGAAATAATAAATCAGACATATATATATATATATGTGTGTGTGTGTGTATATATATATAATTCACAAAATTGGAAAAAATATTTAAATTAAAACTTTTAAAAAAAGGCAATTTAATATGAAAAATTTTTTCACAACAAAAAATAATTAAAAATAAAATGTAATAAAAAATATAAATTTTTATTGTTTGAAAAATACAATTTTTAATAAATTTTTTAAAATGTGAAAAGTGTAAATTAAATTTCTTTAATTATGTTTATTAAATTTACTTATTTTTATATTGATTAATTGAAATTATATTAAAATCTCCGTAAATTGAAATTGAAAATCATATTTTTAATTATAAAAATTATAAATAATGCAAATTTCCTAATAGATAGAGGAAACAAATGAACATGAACAATACTTGATGTCGCGAGCTTATGTCTGCAGATTTCTAAACAAATATCTAAATGACTGAAGATTAATTATGAATTAACCAACGATGCCT
>MQRK01177493.1:5267-17746 GCA_001938485.1 Girardia tigrina
TAATTGAAAACTGAGGGTACACTAAAATTGTCTTTTCTGACCCAGAAAAGTTATTTTGTCCTTTTGAGTGCATTATGAAAAGTGCTTAGTATTTTTTTTAAAATTCTGTTATTGGGATTTAATTTACCGGATTTCAATTTCTAAGCTCTATTTCCTATCAATACGAGAAGAAAGAAAGCATACGACGAAAGTATAAAGAAATAACAACATTAAATTTATCTATAACTGATTATTTGCCGTTGTTTGAAGTACTTATTTATATGTTTGTAGTTATTTTTTATTAATTATAATTATACTTAAATATCATATTTTTTATTATTTAAATAATATAATATTACTGAAAGTAATTTCAACAGAATATTTTCCTTTATTGTTGAAATTGATTTTATTACAATAATGATAATAATTATATATCAATAATAATAAATTATTTTAAGAATACTAAATAATAATAATAAATAATAATAATAATAAATAATAATATGTTGAGAATGTAAATAAATTATTAAATTGTTCATTATTTTGATTGATAATTTGTAATTTGTTTATTATTTTGATTATTAATTGCTTATTATTTTTACTTATTATTTTTGTGCTTGCTAACAATATATTTTTTATATTTGTTATATTTTGTTATTTTTAGTAAATAATAAGAATTATTATTTACTATCAAGCGCAATATTATTATTTATATTTAAAAGAAAATAAGTAATATTATATTATTATTTATATTTTAAAAGAAAATATTATTATTTATAAGATTTAAAAAGGTCAAGAAAAAGTTTTAAATTAAAAGGTTGAAAATTCAAACCTACGAAACTCAAACCTACGTTTTCAAAAAGAAACAAGCTCAACCTACGCTGAATCAATAGTGTATAAAAGAAGAAGCAAACTACCACTAAAGTAGAAGTAAAAAATCAATCTTTGAGCCACTAAGCAAAAAATCATTCTACTGGATCACTAGGCGAGAAAGAAGCAAATCTATCTATTGAACCGTCAAGAGAGAAGCAAAAAATCAATTAAACAATAACTAAGCAAGAAGCAAAAAATCAATTGATCAGTCAAGTTACTGAACAGAACTATTGTTCGAGGAATTCCATACGTCTGAAAAAGGAGAAGATTAAGGAGAATCCTTTGTCTATCGGTTGAATCAATTTATAGGTTATTATAATTCATAAACTTTTAAAATCCTTAATTTTTATTTATATTAATAATTTCATAATTAATTATACTTTTGTATTTATTTTAATTGGGATAAACCCGCACCCAAAATATTGAAGGCTCTGGACGAGAACCAGACCTTTAACGTAAATAGGGCATAAGTAGGGGGTTTATATATTTTTATCTAACCTTTGTTGCAATCTATTGTAGATAAAGGATTATTTGTAAATGTTATAAATTTTAAAATATTATTGTACTAAAACTTACTTGTCTTTTGATTTGATTTGAATTTAAATACTAAATCGAATTAAGTAATTAAGTAATTGATTAAATTTTATCAGTCGAAACCTTATTTAATATCAATAACTGTTAGATAAACCCTTTGTTAGGTATCGCCAGAGAGTTATATAAAATTTAACCCCAGATAATCTAACAAATAATAATATTAATAATATTGATAATGACAATAATATATTAAACACCCATCAAAAATAAATAACACTAATTGCAAATACATGAAAAAAAACTAGATAATAATTATTTTTTTTCAACTTCCCCCATACAGAGTACTCTTGAAAAGATAACATCAAAATAAAAGATTAGAGAAAAAAGCTGACTATGAACACCTTTGAAAAAATTAATCTTTGATTAATTAACCTTTGAAAATGAAATTTGTGAAAATATTTTATTTTATTATTAAATTTTTATATTATTCTTTAATCATTGAAGAGTTGACTTTACTATCACAAACACATCAATATTTCGTACGAGTTAACAGATTACAGTAAAAATTATGAATCTCCAAAACGAACGATAGTTTAGATTTTTTAAAATAAACCTTTTCTCCCATACGGGATACTTATGGTTTAAAAAAGAATGTTTTAAAAGAATAATAAAATAAATTCTTTTTTAAATAAAATTTTGTCAAGTGTTCATATGTATTTTTCGAAACCCTAACATATTGACAGCGCAATAATTCCGAGATCCTATCGCAAAATACTGTGCGCGCAACTCTTATGGTTCTCGAGACAACTCGTGGATCGGGTGAATTACATATTGAATGTTATTTTACGGACATCACGAATAATTTTGTTGAATTATGAGTTTAATTTTTCTGATTTCAATTTAATGATCACCATTTCTAATTTATTGGCTTTTCAAATTTGTGTTATGATCGCTCCTAACACTCTGAGTGCCACCTCTGCGATCAGCGTCCAGTCTCCAGGCCGATCTGGAATCGGGTGGAAGGTGTAATAGATTTATTACTGACATATTTTGAGTTTTAGGAGATCGTGATATAATTTATAAATGTAATTCATTATTAGTTGCTTTCAACAACGCATTTTTTAATGTTTTTGAAGAATTCAGAACAAGGTACATTTAAGTAATATTTTGGTATATTATTAACCTTTACCTTCCATATTAATATGTTGGGTTTATGTAGTTGAAATAAATCGTAATGTAAATTATGTTTTTATTTTGTTGTTTATTTTTGAAATTTTAGTCATTTGGTATTATTTAATTTATTATTATTTAACCAAAAATAATAATTTTTTACTATTATTTAATGGTTAAACATAAATATATATAAAAAGAATTGTTATATATACTTGAATTATATTAATATTTATATAATTTAACATTTAAAATATATTAATATTTATAATATATTAATTAACAAAATACGACATGATCCACCAATCAAGAATGCGTGGATCGTGTATTAGCTTGCAGATCTTTCTTTTTGAAATAAACCACGCATTTTTTATTTTCTAGTGTTGCGCATTCGCATTCCATGTTAAGCTACGCGTTTTCTTTGCATTCCTATATAAACATATTTTTAAAAGAACACAACGAATTAATTTAAAAAAAATTTTCTAGATAATTAATTTTATAAGACAAATTAATTTAACAAATTTTTCTAGCTATTTGATTTTCCGTTTTTTAATATTTCACGGATTCCTGCTTTGGATATTTGATTTGTTCCTGACGTCATATTTGATTTATTGCCGACTAATATTATTATTATTTGGAGAAAATCAGTTCCAGCTATTGTATTTATTTTTTTCAATCTATGGATACAAGCCTATTGTCAATTATAATAATTCTGTCTGATCGCGATTGCTATTACTGATTAAATCTTGCTATTCACGGTGCAAACCTATATCTATTTGATCCTGCTGTTTACGTTTCGAGAATTTGTAACATTGCCTTTTGGTTATTTTATTCCTGGTTCATCTTTCTTATAAAATCTTTTTTAAATAAAATATTTCTTTATAATTATTATTAGTATATTAAACTTATAATTTATATCTATCCTTACAAACTGAGTTGTTACTTTGAAACGGTATTTTCGAAGTAGCCTAATACCGGCATTACATAAATATATTTTATATATTTCATTTTCAAGAAAAAATTATTGTTGTTAAAATTGTTATATATTGATTAATAAATTTTTATAAAAATTTCGTCTTGCATTGTTTATTGTCAATTGAATTATTCATTGTTAATTGAAATAACTAATACTCAAAAATAATTATAATAATTTGATTTTAATTAAACTGATATACATATACGAAGACTTCAAAAAAAACAATCCCAGTTTAATTGAAGATTTTAAATCATCTTTGTTAGTTTTCAGGCGGTTAAGACAATTGAATTTCTTATTAACCCAGAGTTCTAACAAATAACCTTTTCCCTTCACAAATTACTTCCGCGTGTTCCGGTGTGGTGTAATGACTGCACATTTTTTTAAATGATTTCAAATTTAATTTAGTCATTGATTTCAAATTCTATATCATTATTGTCTTCTATTTCTTGTGCCCTCTTCATCTGTCAAATGTCTTTAAGTCATTTTCCTTCCTAAAAAAAGGGTTATGAAGATATTTGGACTGAGTACACCTTACATGGAATGGAAGGTTAATGTATTGGCTTTTCATACACCTTTATTTTCTTTTATTCCTTCCGGGCAATATATTTTATATTAAATCCATAATTATTTATTTATTCATCTTTTTTGGTTTTTACTCTTTAATTTCTGGTATTTATTTCTACATGTTCGTAATTTAAATTTAAATAATTATTATATTTGTTATCATTATTTATATTCCTTACTAATCCTCCTCTAAAGTCACTTCAAATCGATATTTATCCAATGATTGTCCAAAAATTATTCCTTTTGTAAAAATAGGTGATCCCGTGAAACCAATGGATCAACTATTTTAACTTGTGATAAAAGAAATGAAATGAACAAAATTAACAAAGTCTATCGATTAAAAACACTTTAATCCAAAATAAATAAAAGTAACCTTCAAAATTTAAACCAAAAAATTTATTAAAATCACAAAAAGCTGCAAACATCATTCTATGATCATACACGGTAAGTAATTATTATTGTTTTTTTAGGTATCAATTTATTTATCGATTAATTTATTAGTTTCAATATTGAAAAAGAAAATTAAATTTAAAAGACATCCTTGGTCGTACGGATTAAAATAAGATCCCGATTAATGTTAAATTGTTGATTGCTTGTTTGAACATAACAAAATTTATTGTGAATCCAAGATCTATCCCTATGCACAGTAAAATACAAGTAATAATAACTGCATAAATTAACAATACAGATTTCGAATATGCGATGTATAATAAATAAGCAACTAGCATGTTAACAATATTCATTAGCATCACAAAAATAAAGAACCAAATTCTTCCGTAAAGCATTTCATACTTGCTTGTTGTTTTGTCTTTTCACCCCAGACAGCACTGACATGGTTAGAGCACCAGTATCATCACAAAAAACAATCCAGGACGCCCTCGTAAATGTCTCAGACACCACTTTACTAAATTGTCGCATTCTTTCTTACCGTCTTTCGACCAATCATTCAATTCAATCATCGTCGATTTCGATAGTTTGAAATGAAAAAACGCTATTCCTCTCAATCCCGTATAAATCGATATATCTTTAGAACTGAGATTCGCTAATTGACTCGTTAAAATACCGGTCAATTATTTGACTTTATGAATTAGAAATTCTCAAAATTCCAGTGAAATCTTGTGATTATCTGACAGAATGTTCGATGCATTTTCGATGAAAAGTCTTTGAATCCATTTTTATAATGGCATCCATCGTCGATACCGTAAAATGTCATAATTGAAATTAATTCGTCATTACTTCGATTCCCAAAAAAACAAACGCAGCCTATCACATAAACACACAAGAATGTCTATGTACAACTATCACTAAAAAAATCAAGTACCTTGTACAAAAACGAAAGTAAGCAAAACACATCCATACACAAAAAACACAGAAGTAGTGATTCACACCTTTAACCCTCCTACAGCGTATTTTTTCAAATTAGGTTTATTGCAAGCGCATTTTATCAACTAGCACGTTTGCACGGATCGGCTTTGTTTACTCCAAAAAGACAGCTTGAAAGGGCAAATAGCGGGATAGTAACGTGAGAAAACATAAATAAATTCGAGCACGTCCAAATCGCGGGATGCGCATAATTATACCAGTTGTTGGGTATTCGAAAATATTTTTGTTAATAACTTTAAACAAGCTTTCAAATATAATTGTGTGACTCCTTTTCAAATGGTTCTTCCAACTTTGTAATGAATATTAGGTTGGTCGAAAAGAATGGCGGTTTTTGAGCTTTATACTTTATTTATCTACTTTGATATGTATGTTGCGTATTAAAAATCTTTAATATAATTATTTACTTTTTAAACACAAATTGATTGATCATGAGAATTGATCATAGGCATTATTAATTTCCATGAAAATCCCAAAATTGAATATAATCTATATGTTGATAAAATTTGAGAAATAATAACTTTGGATATCGTAAAAATTACATATATTCCGATTAAACCAGCACAAGCTTGACCAAAAAATATAAATTTTCCCCATATTCTTTTCATCGTATTCATAGTGGCTCTTTGATAATGGTCTATACTCAAAAAATTATCATAGTATACTATTCCTACTCCATAAGGTAAAACAGTATCAATGATTTCATTCATTACTGTTTCTTTTTTGAAGGGAATAAGAAATTTCGTCTTGAATCTTCAATTTCTTCTGGTGAATAAATACCAATTTTTGACATCTGATCTAAAGACGTAAATTTTATTAAATATTCTAATTTTGTTAAGTCCAGTTTTTCGATGCCTTTAACTTCTTTATTATTTGGTAACGAAATCCACATTTCTGGTGTTAATCGATATAAAGGTGCTATTATCTCATTCCATCGAAATTTTCTGGGTCTTGTTCCGTTTTCCGCTAGAATTCGTGTTATAGGTTCTACAAATCTTAGTTCGCCTTTATAGCTAACTGGAAGTTCATTTGTACACTCATTATGTTTTATTATTTGAACTGATATTTCTTTACATTTATAACTATACAATGCTTCGCCCATAATTCGTCCAAATACACCTTTTTCAGCGACTAATATTGGAGCGACTAGATTAGGATTTGTTACTACTAAAGCGATTCGATTTTGTAATATTTCTCGATTCAATTTACAATCATTTAATATAACCTCACGATATAAATCTTCCACCGTTGATCGATGAAAATGAAATGCAAAATCCATTTTAATGCTCAAATAATGGGATAATTTTATATCAGCATTATGTACAACTGTAGCATCTGGTATCTTTTCTTGAAAAACATATAGACCCTTGTAATTTGTTGAATACATTGGTTTTCCACAACGATTTTCTCTTTCTTTTCGAATAAATCTCATTCCATCTGCTAAAAGAGATGACATTAAAACTGTTGCTAAATTCTTTTTTGAACTGGTACTGCTTTTCGAGCTAGATGCTTCTTCGGTTTTAACATATCTGGTCTTCCTTGTATTTGAATGCCTTGAGCTTCAATAAATTCTGCTGATTTAAGAAATGCCAAATTACAATCTTTATAATTACCTGAGTATTATAATACAGATTCTCCTGTTTGACAGTTTGTAGTTTTTATCTACTATTTTATTTTCCAATTTTACAGATTCTCCTTTACATTCGCCATCCGGATCCATTACTCCTTTTCGAAATACGGGTTCTCTTCTTATATATCCAACTATGGTAGTTAAAGTTAAAGTGGAATCAATCTTTAGTTGTTTCGTTTGGAATGCTGCTTCACAATTTTCTGGTAAGATATCAACTGGTCTTGGTATAGCATCTATTTTAATAAGAGAAGAGTGACTCCATCTTCCACAATGAAAAACATAAGTTGCACGTTTGACTATACACTCTCGTACTTTTGCTCTTCTAAATCCTGATTCTTGATACAAATGATATAAAACATTTTTCTCTTCTTTAATTTGAAATGGATAAGCTTCAGCACATTCCACGACATCCATTAATGAATATATTTTTCCAACTTCTGTTTGTGAAAAATCATACGCTACTAAAGACATCGTTGGAGATATACATAAGAATAAAATCAATATTAATGATAACCACAACAAAATGATATTATCAATATTAGTAATACTGCTTATTCAATAATAATAATATTTATACTGTTACATACTATCCCTAATAACTACCTTGAGTCCCTGAGCACTGAGCTCAAACAAAAAGGAAGTTATGGTGGGATTTATCGACACAATTTGTTTTAATTTAAAATGTTTATTATTTATTTTTAGGAGGGTAAGGAATTTATTTATTTTAAATTTTTATTTTCAGTTTCCGAACCTTAACACAGTAGATGCTACACGCGTAAATCGCGGGATACAGGTTAATATACATACTTAATATTATAATTAATAAAATTATGCAATTGAACTATTATAATATTTGGGATCAAAACATCGAACCACCAGATAGTTCTTGATTTGGGAGTATTGGGACGCATAAAGATTCACTTAGAGATTATGGAACAAGGAGTAACATTTGTACTAGTAGAAGTTTGATTCTAATTTGGTCGTTGATCATTTGTTGTTCGTTGTTGCACATTTCTCATAAAAAATAAAGATAGTAAATGTAAAGTAAACTTTAGAAAATCGCTTATGAAATCAATACTAGTATATAGTATGAATGTAGTTTTCTGATTTCATTGTGTTTCATTGCGACTGACAATTTTATGAAGAACATACCGAAAAACTCGATTTGAGAATGGTGTATTCAAAATCGAAGTTGCGAAGACGACCCTTGCTCAACCGTAACTTGATTCGCATATATGATGAACAAGTGGTCAACTGTTGATGATAAAGCTATATTGCCAATTATTCTAATGTGAAATTTCAACGGTATAACAGGACCCATGTCCATGAAGTCGACTCTATCCTCAGAGAGACAGTGGAAACATTTGAAAAACAATAGAATGGTAAACATAGCAACGAATTTTGAGCTAAATTTCAATCAAATGATATACTTCAGCCGATCTGAGTTCTCTAAAAATTATCTTGTCAAGCAATTTACTAATGATAATTACAAACACAAAAGTCTGAAGATAGAGCGCAGCCATCGAAATGCTGCTCTTCGCTATGTAAATCACTGACGGATAGAACCTACTTCTTCTGATCAAAGCCTCTCCTGATCACTGTGGCCGTCAACAAAATATTCCTCATTGTTCACAGAAATAATTTCATTTTAATATACATAAAAATTTTTGTTTGATCAATTAACGAATTTAAATTGTTCTCGATAAACAATATAAGAATCAAAAATACACGAAAATTTTATTTTATTATCATGATATCAATTTAAAACAAGGCTACTTTTGTAAACACAATTACTTCGACTAAACAAACAATCAAATTATTATTTTTTGACAGTCAATTATTTTTTACAAATTCAAATATTGTCGTCAAATTCTTGTGATATAAATCAATTTTGTTGATACAAATTATTATATATAAATATAGACTGAACTAATCATTATTTATTCTGACTTAATCTAGGATTTGATTTCAAATAATAGACGATTGTAACCGCTATTCAAAAAGGAGAACAATAACAACTCTAAGAGAATTAAAAATATGGGCCCAGCACAGAGACTGAGCTCCCATCTTATGATTCATTGCGCCCTTTTGATACCATCGTCCGGTTCCCGGGACAACTCTTATATCCTTTAATATATTGATTTTTCATAAAATAAGAGGTTCAGTCGTTTTTGAAGCGGTATTGTATTTTTTTCTAAACACTAGAGTATGGTCTAAGTGCAGAGAAAAGTATTCTTTTAGGATGTTGTAATTGACAGATAATTTTGAACATTAATCGATTAACCATGACTCATTTCTAGTTTAATTTCTAAAAAAGTTAGATACCTAAACAATATGCATCTTGTCTTTGAATGTAGAAAATGTATTCTTAAACCCCGTATTGAGTAAAAAGTAATACTGAGATCCCGGGATGGAAAATATGCTTTCGGAAGACCCATGAAAGATATATGGTATCTGCTGGAAATTCATTAAACATATTATACCCAAAGCTTTTTTCTATTAAATGTGTTTCGCACCCCATGTACAGTGTGTTACCGAAATAGTTCACGATCATTTTAATTAAATTGACAATGTGATTTCCTCAATCAAAGCCACAACACTGAAAAATCGCAATCGAAGAAAACTTTCTTAGAACCAGTTCTTACCCGCCGGTGCTCAAGGATTAATGAAGTTCTCTATAATGCGGAGAATTTACGAACAGTCAAAGAAATTTTTGAAAGCATCAAATATGGAGGAGTTCTTGTCAGCTCTGCAAAAAAGGTAATTGAATTACCAAACCTACCAAATATTTGGTGACAATAACTTCTCAGTAAAAATGTCTGTCAACTTTGGCAATTAAAAAGGAAAGAATAGATTTTTCAATTGCGAAAGTATTGATTTCAAGAATGATACATACAATGTTGGTCAATATATCAATGAAATGTTGAGAATGAATGCAATTCAATTTATCAAAGTGTTCCGCTTGATACCCGAGTTGCCCCAAAAACCGGCAGGTGGCAGCATTCCTGCATGATTGAATTTTGATGGGAACTTGATCTCGGTACCCATCACCGCCTCGAAATTGTCTATCATCTCAAATAATTCATGTAACTCTTTTGTTTTCTATGACGAATTATGCAAAATCTCCTGGATTGTGAGATTAAGAATCATTTTCTAATGATTCATTTAAATCAACAATATAGTTTTTCATTTGAACAGTCACATCAAAAATAGAAGCCGATAATTCATATAAAAACAATTAAACATTTGAATAATTTTCAGACATTTAATGATTTTTTGAATAATTATCAAATTAGTAATATTTAAAAAACGATTCGATTAATTGAAAACATTTATTCTTCATTCAAAAACTCATTTTCCCACCAGAATTTCTTAAATCAAAACAAAATATTCACATAAAATAATATAACGTAATATTCACATTTATCAGTTATATACAATAACAAACCCCAGTGTAAAGTAACTACTTTACTTTCCCGATTGTGCAACAGTTGGTTGATGATATCACATCAACCCGAACAATATTGCACAAAAAGGTCAAATTACGCAAATGCAATTTGATGACGTAAGTGCACAAAATTAATATAAAAGTAATTTTGTGATTTTGCATTTTTAGAAAAATAAAGTTTTAATTTGTCTTATGTTTTAGCGTTATCATTTTAATATAAAATGAATGATTTCAAAACCCAGTGATAAAATTTAACAGAAATCGTCATTCAAAGTTCGAGATAGAGATATGTAGAAGTACGAAATCCAAGTATAAATAATAATAAAGATGAAATAGATAATGATAATATTTGAATCCAGAATACAAAGAAATTAAAAATAATAGTGTACATAGTTTTTTTTAATTTTTTGAATTTATTTATAGCTTTATTTTATTTATAGCTTTCTTTATTTTAGATAAAAGCAAAACTCATATGAAAGGTTACTTAATTGCTTACCAACATCACCCTTCTGAAAAAATCAAAATTTACTTGATTCAAATATTGAGAAATATATTTGCATACAATACAATTCTAATTATTGCCCATTTTCTTGTTCTACCTTTACTTATGTCCTCGATTATGTTTTATTTCATTATTATTCTTCTGCCATTTAAAACCATCTGATTCTTCACTTATTGCCAGTATTCTTGTTTTAATCTTTCCTTTCTTGGTCTCTTCATGCATTGTTTGACACTGATTGCATAGTTCGCACGAATGTCTTGACATTGCATCAGCACTCTTCGGTCAACTTCTATTTCTCTCGTCGTCGAAAGTCATATACCATTTCGCTAATCGGGTCTTGCCAGCGCGATTTTGAATCAAAATAATCCGAATCATTAAAAAGATTTCGATTCTTTTTCTTTTGTTGTAATTAAATCGGAATTTATTGATTGAAATGTGTTAGAATGCTTTCAATCAATAAATCGATTATTGAAATGTAATCGGTAACGAATGATCAAGTAACAATTTGTTTATTAATTAGTCAATTAAAACAAAAGGAATTATTAATTAAAATATCATAATAATACTCGAATATAATCAATGTGGAGTGTTAATATCATAATAATTAATAATATCAAAAAAATGAATAACAATAATAAATTAAAAATAAAAATAGCTAACTCACATGTTTAGAGAAAAATGAAAATGACAATAAATTCCAAAAATATCCTTTTATATAGAAAAAAATACATTAATCAACACGGATTTGAAGAAGCCGTTCGGGGGGATTCGGGGTTTTTCCCCCATTAAATTTTGATAGATACGGTGTCTCTATATTAACCGCACTATGATTTTAATTAGTTGCATGGGATTGCAGCTATGGACGAGGCAAAGTGTCGGTAGTGATATGTCCGATTTTGCGAGATGTATCGGTGTAATAGTCCTCTTAGAGCCTGATTACAGTCTGGATAACTATATGATGAATAAGTCGGCTTTGAGGAAGCCACAAAGTTGGGACTTGGAGTTTTTCCCCAATAAATCTTTGATTTTAATTTTGGGAATTTTCCCATTGAAATGAAAAAGAATATATATATATATATATATATATATATATATATATAATAAATAATTTTTTAAAGGGATAAATTATTTTTAATTAATATTTTTATTATTATGTTTTATTATTATTATTATTATCAGTAATTAATGTTAATAATATAACTTATTATTATTTGGTAATTAATGAGTGGATATTTATTATTTTTATCAATACTAATATTATGTGTATAGACACTAATTATTACTATTGATTATTCGTACTTGTTTTACTATTATTATTTTTTTGAGTTAGGTACATATTATTAATGATTATTTTTATTTGCACAAATAATAGACGAGTGAAGTGTTTGCTTTAGTAATTAATTATATATATATATATATATAT